>UELV01134330.1:0-16388 GCA_900490015.1 Megastigmus stigmatizans | reverse complement strand
CAAAAAATCGGTATCATCATTCGAAAGAATAGATGAAAATACATCGGATATGATCTTTTTCAAATTTTTTCAAACCTTTTTTTTAGTTGAAAAAAAGCCTTGAAAAAGTTGTTGAAAATTCTGGGTCTTGGTCGTTAATAGGTTAAGCCGAGAAAGAAATTGCGATAGACGATTGACTTCGTTCAGCGTGTAATAAAGATAAACGTCTTTTCGCTTGAAAAATGTATTTATGAAACACTTATAGCTAAGAAGTTAATAGATCTTTTTACAAAACTGTGGTCGTAGTGCGCATAGTTTTCTAATTGTTGAGTGAACAACTTGTGAGAAACTATAAGAGATAATCTTTCGTTTTTTTTCGGAACTTTTATTATTGGTTATTGCGTTTTCTTATTAAAAGTTTTTAAAATCATTCTCGGGCAGCAATTTTTACTACACAGTTTTGTAATTAAAATGAATATTTGGAATTTAGTTGATGTGTAATTATTAAATTATTTTCGCTGTCATAAGAATTGCTGCCTAGATGATAAATACTGAATTCAAGACTATAACACCAATCCAACTAAAGGACTTAAGTGTAATTCTGCAAGAAAAAATTTACTTATGCAATGAAAAGTGAGAATTCGTTAGAGTGTATTGCAAATGATATGAAAAAAAGCAAAAAAAAAGTGAAAGATAAACGATGTATAGGAATTGTTTACAGATTTCGCATGGCGTAAAACTATATATCAGGGTAAATAAACATTGACTGTTCTACGCACAGAAAACAAAAAAGAACACACAACAATCATCGATTTTTGACGTAAGACATGTAAAGCAGAAAAATCAAATAATCAGCGAACAATTGCGAATATAAAATGAAAAAAAAGGTGCTGCTCAGCGCGCGGAGCAGATGGAGTTTCACGAATACAGTAATTAAGTCCTTCCTAAACCCGAAGTCCTTTTTTAGACTAATTATAGATTTAGCACTTGCTAATTCGAATTATCGAGCCAGTATTGAGAATGTGAGAGAAAAGAAAAAAGAAGTTAGCCGTTGCTCCGGGAGTAATGGTTATATGACTCGTAAGGGACCGGAGTGCTGAGCGATGAGGTGCAGAACGAAAGGAGAGTAAAAAAAAAGAAAGAAAAGAAAATTAACTAAGATAATGCCTAAAAAATATGTGAATCGCACTCTCTTGCCCCTCTCTTTTGTAGATAGAATCGCACTAGGGAAAAAATTCTTGTTTAATCGATCCTATAAATATGAACATATATAAATATAAATGAATATAAATATATGCAAATATAAATATTATACATAGGTACCTTATACGAGTATGAGGAATGAATAATGCAAAAAAAACAAATTATACATATATAAATACGTGAAAGAATGAGCATTATTATGATTAATATTATTATAATAATATTATTATTTGCGCCTGTAAATACATCCACGCGAAAAATATATAAACAGATTACTATGAAAAGCCATGTTTTGGAATTTTATTTATTTAAGCTGTACCTGCACGATATCCTTCTTCCTTGATTTGTATTTCTTATACCCTAAAGTATAAGAAATACAAATCTTCTGATAAATATACAATTTTTTCCCTTCACACTATAAAATATTATAGAATACAACTTTACTTTGCTCCAGTTTTGATGTATAAACAACTGTATACTGTATAAACAACATTCATTTAAATGATGCATTTGATTTTATATTTTAATTACTAGGCAACTTCGGTAGTCTGTGCTCCTGTACATCTCTTAAAAAGATGTGTCAATAATACGCCATAGGTAGTACAATGTTTTGCAAATGTAACGGCTCCCGACTACCAAATATTCCTAAATATTCTATCGGAAGTTTGTACTGCATACTATAGTACAATGTATATTCAAGAGGATATTCACGTTCGGGACTTGCGTATTAGACTACTCGGCTACATATATTTACTCGCGTACAATTTACATAAGTGGAGTTCTACAAATTAGACTTACGTAACTTATTTACAGGCAGTTACTTAATATAAAATCTACGGGAAAACCTGTATTCAAAGGTTGCAAAATTCTATATATATATATATATTTGTAATTCAAGACAATACGCCCACGATTACATACATATACACGCATGTATACAGAGAAAACTCACGTTGACATCGAAATAACATACTACGCAGGGATATATAAATTTATATTTTTAAGCATTCTCTCATTGATTGACATTCATGTCGGTATTAGCTAAAATATATATATTTCCTTTGAAACCTCCTGTACACAAGTTACAACAAAATTACAGCTGAAACCTCATCGGCAAGATTATTCGTCGCACAGGCGCGAAAAAAAAAGAAAGAAAAAAGAGCGAAGACTTCCCGTCGTCGTCGTCGTCGTCGTCATCGTGGAGAATTGCACGAATGATTACGACACCCATCAGCGGAGGGAGAGCCGCAGCCAGCCATCATAGCCGTCGCCATAGCGCAGCGCGCGCAAGTTGTTCTGGTGACGGAAGTCGCATATTTTCAGGCCCGACGTCAACGGGCAAAGCGGCAGCAGCGCCGGCGTATATGTACAAGCTCGAGTCGAGCAGCTAGTAATACGAGGCAACGACGAGAGAATCAGACAGACAGACAGAGACAGACTGCTGCATAAAGCAATATACCAAGGTGTAGAGAGTGTAGATATATATGTATATACGGAGAGAGGAGGGAGAGCCGCTCGCGTGGGAGTCGAGTCGTGCGGAGTATTGACTACGAGAGAGAGAGAGAGAGAGCGAAGAGGAGGTGGAGGAGGAGGAGGACGACGAGTATATGAAGGGGAGGGAGAAAAGGTCGTGTCGCGCGCGGCTGCCTCGCTGCGCTGCTGTAGTCTAGACTCTCTGGTAGAGAAAGAGCGAGAGAGAGAGAAGTGTTCACGGGCGACACACACACACTCACAAGTTTGTTGTGCGTGGGCGGGTGTCGCTGACAAAATCCACCAATGGCCGACCGGATGGGGCTGTAAACGATCTCATAGGTCAAAGCGGCGACAAGTACGTGTAGGCTATGGTTATTACGTATACGATATACCGACGGAAAAGAGGCGATTTCGTGCCCTGCCAGAGTTCGTTCTGACGTTTTTCTTTTATTATTATAAGTATAACCTAGCTCGAAAATCTGTCGTTTACGCAATAGAGCGTGAACATAAAATAACGGGTTATAAATGATTATCAATGCGAGATGTTTATCGTTGGTTGGTTCGGAATTATCAGCAAATCGCAATGGCTGCTTATATTAATATAGCGTTCACGTGATTTTCAAATAAATTTAAGGCTGTAAACTAAAATAAAAAAACTTATAATAAATTTAGAATTTGTAGTAGTATACCTTTCGTGTATACAAAGATTTTACGTGGAATTATATGGAAATCAGAATTAGAATTTTATTCGGTGAAATGTTAGATAAATAATTGTTATATTTTATTGTATATATTTCGATGAGAATCCAAATGAAAATGTTGAATTCACATATATCTGGTTTTAAGGGGATATGCTAAGCGGGTCGACTAGATTCCCACCTTACTTATTTTGGCATTTAACGAAGTAGATGAGTAGATAGAGATTAATTTTTGTAAAAAAAATCTGTTAGCACTACAGTAATGATGTAAGTGTTATAACGATTCCAGTTTCATAAAATTCTATCCATAATTCATAGAGATTTTTAATTTCGAAAATTGCGTTCGTAATTCACATCTCCGAAATTTTCAAGGACAAAAATCTCTGAGAATTGTAAATTGAATTTCATGAAACTTGAACACGTAATGTTTACATCATTACCGAGATGGTACAGACAGAGACTTTTTTCCGAAAATTAATCTCTATCTTGATACATATCGTTAAATGTCAGAACCGGTAAGGTAAGAGTCTTATTCTATTTATCATTGACGAAAGAAAAAAACTTCGTCAATAGCGTTAAGTAATTTTCTCAAAAACGTTTCAAGCTTATTACACGTGCGCAAAGTAATTTCATTAATTTCAAAGAGTTGGAAGAACTTCCACTGAATAAGGATAAAAAAGCATAAAAAAAAGTATATTCAAAAAGGCAACTAACAATGAATTGTGAAAAACTCGTCTCGAACGTTCGTCCCAAAAGTATATATCACTATCCGAAACATCGTACTACTTATATATATATATATTTCATATCCGCACGGCGATAAAAAGTTAAGTGCTCCGTATAAATAGCGAAAAAAGAAGCTTGACATCGGCGCAGAGCTCGTATCGGATCCAGCTCGCAACGAATAGAAGACACAGGCCGCTCTCGCGTTGGCGCGCGCACCAGAAGAGCAGTCAGCAAAAATGCACTTAGCGGTAAGATCATCGACTTAATGGAGTGGTAAGCACATTATAAAAGTGTTTGGGAGAGGGAGAGGGAGAGAGAGAGAGAGCGGTTCTCTCTCTTGCGCCTCTTTTTCGAGTTCTGCCACGCCGACGCGCGCGCGCCAAAGAAAGAAAGAAAGAAAGCTATCGCGCTGCTCGATCGCGATGAAAATCGATTATGCGCCAGCCGGAGAAGCCAAGAGAGAGAGGGGCATGGAGAGAGAGAGAGAGAGAGAGAGAGAGAGAGAGGAGGAAAAGGTGATCGTGAACTGTTGGCGCGGCTAGAAGGGCGCGTTATATTGTGCGCCGCGCGCGTGTAGCTTTGCAAAGTGAGAAGAGACGCTATATGCACGACTTGTGCACTATATATATATATATATATATATACGCTTTCTCCCTGCTATATACTCTGTCATACTGTACCCGGACATGGCCAACTTCAGCGAGGGATCGACGCATGCTTTTTTGCTCGAGACCTGTTTTTTTTTCTTGTTGTAATTTTGCACTCTTAGCTGTCTAAAACTCTATACTCTATAAAAGAGTATAGCTCGCGTAATCTAAGAGAGTAGCATATTTCGAATTCGTGGAACATTCTAGAATAAATTATAATCTCTTTAAATTATCAAACAATTTTAGACACGCGAAGCTTTGCAATAGATTGTTTCGCGGTAATGGCTACAATTCTTGTTTTTTCTTACACGTACATTTTACATGCTAGAATTAGTTATATATATATAGGTACACATAATATATTGAAAAGTATTTTCTCATTCTCTTTCTACACAAAAAAACGCAAATTAATTAAAAAAAAAAGAAAAAGAGAACATTCACTATTTGTACCCGTACAACAAAAGGTGATCGTGTCTGCTGCAGATATAATGTACACTATTACTAGCATACACAAATATCGATATATAGTGTCTCTCCCGTGTGTGCGCGCAGACAACACATATCAAATAAAAAGTGTACGCGTATAATGGGCCCGGAGGTGTGCACGCATTATGGTTGGGTTTCGTCAAACGGAACGCTCGAAACGATCGGTATATCGCGATTGTATATCGATAAACATCGGTCTGTGCGAGAGACAGAGATATACACACTGCAATATACCCAGTGGGAGAAAGTTGGACGCGTTGGGCATGAAAGAAAGAGCGCACCGAATATATATATATATATATATACATATATAGCTCCAACGTTTTCTTTACCGCTTCTTCTCGATTCTTTCTTTTTTTTTCTTTTTTTCGTCAACTGTCTCCTAAAAAGCCTATACCACTGTCCTACCCAGCGCTCGCTCCTTCCACTCTTTCTCTCCTCTTTTTGTCTATGCGCCTCGGTATGTCATGCACCGTCTGTCTCTTTTCCGCTTATTGCACCGTGGTAAGGCTCTCTCTCTCTCTCTCTCTCTCTCTCTCTCCCGGGGATTCATCGAGCGCACAGGCTTTTCGTCTCTCTCTCTCTCTCTCTGTCCCATTCTCCGCGTCGTGTTTTGACAGTTGCTGCTCTGACACCTCTGGCACATTCATTAGGAAGGGGTTCTCAACTCCGGACAATAATTATGTTTTGTTTTTCTTTTAGCTACTTCTTGTTTCGCTTTTTTTCTTCTTTTTTTTTCTCTATCGCGCTGTTTGAGGCTTTCGACTAATTGTTGCGAGCTCTAAAAATAAATTTAAAATATAAATATTATTTTTCTGGCATAAAAGTGTTTAAATATTATTATTTCTATATTTGTTGGTAAAAAATATAATTCTACTTCTGCGTGACTTTAATTTAGCTTGTAAAGTTAAAAATTAAAAGAGCGATATATTACACTGTTCACAAACGTTGCTTCAAATGCAAACTATAATATTTAAAATAAGAAAAAATCTTATACTATTCTATTACAAAAGCATAAGTTTCGTTCGCCATTCATTTTCTAAGCGTCATATTTTCAGTTCGCCCGTATATCACATCCACTAATACACACACTAAGCCCAAAGTTTATGCACGACAGCGCGCATAAATTTCCATAAGCTGCGGCACGAAAGAAAAAGTGTATTATATGTTATCTAGTATACAGATCCCAGCTCGAGATGTGCAAGACAGCATCGGGCATCCAATAGTAAGGCACGCGTACGAAAAAAAAAACGGACTCGTAAAGAGAGAAGTGCACGCGATACTCTGGTAAGTACATGTCCCTGCATAGTAGCGAGGGTAGGGGTCGCCGCGCATATCATTCATCGAATTGAGAACCTCATCATTCCTGGACAGAGAGAGTGAGAGAGAGAAAGAGAGAGACGCACACACGTCCCCAGCTGTTCGGATTTAGATGTTTAGGATAATGCCATAGCTGCGAAACCACGACATAATGTAGTCCACTCGCTGTTGAATGGCTGTATGCAGCAGCAGCAACGAAGAAGAGCTGCTGCAGTGGCTAGAATGGAAAGTGCCCGGCACACCAACGAAAAAGGACTGCGTTATGTATAGCGCGTGCAAGAGAGAGAGAGAGAGAGAGAGAGAGTAGCAGTACTCCAGTGGTTATTCGTAGACAGATTCGACACCTCGACAATGCGCGTGAGCCGCTCGCGCGCGCGGGCCCAATCATAATGGCTCGCCCGTATAGGCCTGTGGGGAGCCCAGACTGCAGTACTGTATACGCGTACCTATATATATATATATATATATATATATATAGAAGCCCCTCAGTAAGATTATCGCGCTCTACTGTGTTTGCCCTCGCAGGTATACATCCGCGTTCTACCGTACATATACACACAGCAGATCTTTATATTATAGAAGAGGTGTGAAGTTGCGCCGACAAATCCCCACCGCCTGCCAGAAGAGTGAGAGAGAGAGAGAGAGAAAGATCTCTTTTTCAGAAATCGACGCGCGAACCGCCATTGTTGCGGTAAGAAGTTTTTCTACTTTTCTCTCCCTTACTCGCTTTCTCACACGCCTTTTACTGTGAGCCGGTCATTATTTTGCCTCCGCGCGTATTATACGTGATCTCTTCTGTTGTGCGCGCGCGCGCGCGCGTGTGTGTGTGTGTGTGTGTATAGGAGACGGATCGCGATGGACTCTTGGGTGCTCAAGGGCACGGATATCCAGCTTAAATATAAATCGGTGAATGCGACGATTGGAAGAGCTGCGGATGAAAATATGGACGCGTGGGTTTCGGGGATTAAGATTTGGCTGTATGTACGGGGCGATTTGCATTGAGAACCGGGTGCCGTGTTAATTTACCATTGTATCGAAGTCATTTGTGGAATGCTCTATATGCGTTTATTAGATTGGTGAGGTATTTCGCGACTTTCAGCCTTTCTGATATATATATATATATCTAAACAGGTGGTAAGTAACTCAAAGCTGTAAAGATTACAAAAAAGTATTTATATTCGTTATAAATCATAGATCATTTTATATTATAGATTTCCTGTAAAAATTTTGCTTCGGAAATTTCGAAATTTACTTCGATTTACCATCGATGTATACACTGTAATTAATATTGGTAAACTAGCTGAGTGAACCGAGGTAAAAAGTATTAAATCCGTCGCGTGTATTTTTGACAGCGAAATATTGTTCGTTAAAAATGGATGTGTATAAACGTGCTTGTTTTTAGGGGCGAGTTTAAAGTAAATGTGATCCCGCATTTTTCTGTGCCGAATATAATGGAACGACGAATGAATTTAACTACAGCTCTGCAAGAGTAAGCGGATTACAGATCTGCGTATACGGAAAAGTGATGAATTTACATTCTGTGATGTTTTTCTTTTTACTATTTAGGATCGTCATACGCTCACAGTGTTTCTAAATAATTATGTCAACTTTTTTTGCCCAATTAGCGTGCATCACTTTCAAGTATTATAACTAGATCATGCAGAATGGCTGGTGTTAACCTCTTCGAAAGTATAACCAATTCAAATACGTTTTCTTCTCAGTTTTCTCGCAGTCAATTAGAAAATACTTCAGCTGCTGACAATGAGGGATAAGCCCATACATTATTACAGATCCCTGGGAGAAATTGAAACCATTTTTAGATAAGAATACGGTTATTTTCTAGAAATGTGTTGATAAGTAGTCTATAGTTTTCTCATTATAAATGTACTTTTTCCCCCCATAGTTTTTTGGGCATTAAAAATGAACATTAAAATTATTAAGAAAGAGTTACTACTTTTCTTGTCTTATCGTAATTAAAAGATTTACTTCTTTGTATAAAATAGTTATTTTACGTAGAAATTAATATAATGTATTTATAATATTCTATAATTAAGTATAGGTTTATTGTAACTGATTGTCACATAAATGGGAGACTTTCTGATTCTGACTCTCTCGCTTATAGTCAGCACACTACGTAAATTTAAGTAATTTTTGGCCATTTATTTTTGTTTTTATTTTAATCGGTAATCGATCGTATCTAAAAGGTATTTTCTGTCAGATATAGGGTAGATCGGGGTAATGCGGGTCAATGGGTAATTGGAGTCACCCCAATTTGAAAGAAAATACTAATTTGTGCACCTTAATACCAGTTTTATATCAAGGCAAAAATAAAATATTACTTATATTATGTTATAGAAACATTTTATTTTAATTTATTAAATAATTATACAAGATTTTAGTTTTGTTATTACAATATTTTAGATACTCTTAACATACAAAATTTAAAAAGAAATAATGCGCAAAATGTTGCTAATTTGTTTAGTCTTGATTGAAAAAACAACATTCAATTGGAGTAATTTGAGCCATCGTGTTATTAAATGGCAGTCTGAGAAAAGAGGTTAGAAGTCACTTGCAACTTCTATCTGATTTAAATCTTACTTAAAATTATTTAAAGCTTGAAAAAATGTGCTAGAAGTGATCATTCTTCTTTCTTTTAATAATTAAATTTTGATCAGAATTACCCCAACACTGAGGGTAATTCGGGTCATATTCAATTTTATTATTTCAGCTTCAAATAAAATAAAACGTATTCTCAGCTAAATTTTTCTTATACATATTGATAGTAGACGCTATAAACTAATAAAATAATCTTTTGGAATCATATAAAACTGCTGTAAATAAAGAGATATAGCAGTTATAGCTTAAGCGACCCCACTACCCCAGTCTACCGTAATTAAATAGTTTTTTCCCGATTAAAGCTGCCCATGAACTATAGTTTTTTTATACAGAAAAAAATTATCAAATTTCAACCAGGGTATTGTTTACCTAAAGCTGAAATCATTTAATTTACACTCAGCATTCGTGTAGGATAGAATTTGACAAAAACAGTTTCGAGCGATGGAATCGAAACAATTTTTTCTCGAACTCGATACTGTTGATTACAAATAAAAAAAAACTAGACAGAAACATTTCACCGACACTATTATTGTAGGAACAGGTCTTATAAACAAGTCTCTATATACGCGTTACCAGGGCTGGCCAAGCATCTCGACTATACAGTAGCCTCTATACACATTATGCATTCGTCACAATGCAGCCTATCGAAGTAAAGAAAATATTACGGACCGGCCCGTGCGAAACTATAATAATAAAGTCCGTCGGTGTATATAATTTCGAATTTAGAAATCAAAGTCTCGTCTTTCATAGGGCGTTCGATGTGTTCACACGGGGAGCTTAATGAGAGGTTAGATATAACTTGGCATTCGTCGGGGCAATGCGCTACAGCGGCGCGTCCGTTTAATTTCCGTACGCATGCATCCCTCTGTCCTTTATAGGTGTACGTCTGTCTGTGTGCCTGTGTGTATGTGCGTGTGTTCGTATCCTCTGAACTTTGAATGGGGGTGTGGCTCTCGGGCGCTCGCTCGCTCATATGCGCCCCCGGATTCCCAAGAGCAAAAGAAAGGGAGAAAGTGAAAATGCGATAGCTAACGTGTGTGTCTGTGTAGTGGTGCAGTCTCGACACATATGTAGACTTCCTCTTACCAACATGGGAAGAACACTATTTTTCTTTTCTTTCTTTTTTTTTATGCATTCGCGTATCGGAGTTATAAAAATACTCACTGTTTTGTGCGACTTTACGTGCGAATACCAGGTGTTGATTCTTTTAAAATTCAGTCAGTCAAGTAGGTATACTGCAGTGAATATAAGTATATTAAAACAGCGAATACTTCGTTTACCTAGCGAAATTATTTATTGAACTACGTACTTATTATTAATAGTGTAAATCCAGGGTACACGAAAAGTAGCGCGCATGCAGTCGTTAAGCTGAAAATAATTATGCTTGACAAAACTATAATATGAGGTCTATTGGTACAAACTGGCGTTCTCTCTTTGTCCGGAGAAAACGGGGAACTCATCTGGATTAACACTATATTACAAGGTGGCCGCGCGAGCACGTATAGCGAGCTCGTCGGCCGTGTGGATACACAATGTTAAGCGTCAGTACCCTCGCACAGTAGTAAAGCTGCTTAGCTTACCATCGAGTTTATGTATCGAAGGGATATCTTCTAACTCCATAAAACTTAGCCGGCCGTCTATACTCTGCGAGCCATGCGCAGCTCGACTATACGTCTATATTTATATATATATATGTATCGGCCTATATAACATGGTGCATTATATCCCATCCCCTTTTGCGAGCGGTCTATTCTCGTGCGAGTGTATATACAGTAAACCTTTGGCACATATTATCTACAAATATTTCGCTATTAAGAATTTGAACGGTCGTTATAAGAAATTTTATTGCTGTCTTTTAAGCAGCGTATTTAGATTGAATTATACGCACATACTTAGAAAAAAGAGAAAATGCATTTTTTACCAAGTGTTACGTCCGGAAGGGTAATATACGTTTCGGGACGTAACACAAGTCGTTAAATATCTAATCACATTTATGTATAAAGTCTGGCAGTGTCAGTGAAGTAAAATTAAGTTCACCGAATTCTTCATACTGAAGCATTACAGATTCTATAAACTTCATTGAACCTATCTGTAACTTGAGAAAATCTGTATCTTGCAATTGATCGCTTTCAAGTAAACCTATACATATAATTCGAACATTCTTTTCCGAATTACCAAGTGCACATGATAACGCTCTAAATTCAAAGCCTAATTATATAACAGAACCAAAGAACTTTCTTCCACTAACTTGATCATCTCGACAGGAAAAACAAAGCTGCACTGCAGCGGCCACAACAAAAATGCATTATCCATGCAGGGCATATAGCCAAGATTTAAACTCCATTACCAAACTCTCGGGCGGCGCAGTCAGTCTCTCAACGTTCTAATCCCTCTTCCCCCGAGGTGAAGGATTCGCCCTTCGCGCGGTACTACAGCGCTTATCGAAACGAGAAACCGCGCGCGCTTACGCAAAGTTACGGTAAAACCATATGTAGGAGCGATAGCAGGGGCCGGGGGAGCCCCGTGAGCTGTTTTGATTCGGTCGCGCCGCTGCACCGGCAGAGAAAGAGCCCCGCCGCACGGCGGATACTTAGCTAAGCACTAACGGCGCGGCTGCCGACGGATTAAGGGGTGAAATGTTGTTATTGCAAGGGGTATGGGGACCTCTTCAGCAGGGCCAAATAGGCGAACGGTGCGAGCGACGCCGCGCCTAAGTAGCTCGCTTAAGTATGTTGTTTAAGCCAACACCGACGGCAAGTAACCATCATCATCCGAAGACATTTGGCCGAATTCCGTATGTGCGCAGACCGCAAAACCGTGATGCTGCTGCTGCTGCTGCTGCTGCTGCTGTGGTGCGCGATGGGTTCCGACGAGAGCCAGATGGTCAGTTGCGCGAAGGGTGAATCGTGTTTTTTTTCTTCTGCTTTTTAGTTTGACCCCGCTTGGCTATGTAGCCCTTACTGGACCTCCTGCTGGACAACTGTGGCTGCGCGTCATCGTGTTTTAAGGATTTGAAACTTACTGCGTGCCTTATATTATTATCGAGCGGAATATTTCTTTGACTTTAGAGCTGTGCAGTGCTCCGTTATACGATATTACAAAGTTATATAATTCGTATAAAAGAAATACGGAGGAGAAAGTTTTCCCTGTATAGCACACCACATCGCGCGCATTAATCAGCCTGCCACTTCTCGGTATATATATAGGCGCATATTATCTCCTCGTTACGCGCCACATTGATAACTTTGGCCAACTCGCAAAATGAATATAAAATATCAGCTGCGATAAGGGGTGGAGGATTGGCAAGAGCGGCGCAAGTACGATACAAAAGAAAACGAATTTCGTCGCGCTCCTCGAAGGTCAGTGCACGTCTTCTTAATCACGGGTCTTGGCGCGCTCGCACGGGCTCGTGAGAAGAAAGCCCATCTCGTTATATATATATGCTATGCTACAAGGAGAGAGAGAGAGAGGGAGGGAAGTAGGGATATATATATATATATATATATATATAAGAATAGTGGGGAGTAGGAGGCAAATGGGGAAATGGACTTCTTCGACCTGAGATTAAAATACACCAGCACCGCTATTAGAATCTTACTCACGACGGAACGGTAACAGACGTATAATTTCCTGGGAGCTTTGAATTGAATCGACTTTGGGGGGCCTCTCTCTCTCTCTCTCTCTCTCCCTCTGCAGCAGCTTATGCAGGACTGGCTGTGTGTCTTACCGTGCCGGCGACGCCACGACAACGCGACCGAGACGAGTGTAACTGGCTTGCGCGAACTTTCGAGGGTGAGGAAGCTCATTAACGGAAGCTTTCTGTTTCTCTTCGCGCGCGGGGCACTGCCGATGGCGTGTACCGAGACGCGCGCGAGCTCTTTCTCTACATTTTCTCGCTTACTTTTCCTTACCGAGTCAGTCGAGAGCTGTTTCTCTCTCTCTCTCTCTCTCTCCCTCTCTCTCTTTCTCTCACTTCAATTCTTAAGTTCTGTGGGCTCGATGGTTTCTTTTTCCCGAGTGTCTTTTTTCTCATCCATTTGAAACCAGCTTTAATCGTTCCGCGCTTCCATGGTCCTTTCGTAAAACGTGTCCAACTGTTAAAACCTATTTTTTAAGAGTCAGTATATAGAATAGGTAGAGGTTTTATAGTTGATTGAGCTTTAGAAAATTGCGAAAACAAGTGCATGAAAGATTTTATTTTTTACTGTTATCAACCAGGCAGGAAACATTCAGACCGCCTAATTTAAGTATTATTCAAGTGAAAAAGAAATTTAATTTAAATTCGGTTCATTAAAAATGATTCAAACAATAGCTCTAAGAATAACAGTGACGCTATGTTTCGTACAAGTTTCTATATAAAACTCATACTCGAATTACTTATACACTAAGCAATTTAATCCTTTGTATATAATTGCAAGTAAAAAATGAGTGATCTTAAAAAGAAATTTCAATTGCACATAAAAATCCTTTCATCTATAAGGACACGCGATCAAAAGAAATTCAAACCTCCTAACTCATAGCTGCAGAAACTATAATAATTTGTTATAAAAATTAATAAATGATTTTCGATTTCTGAAGAAATATCGAAATATACATCATCCAGCCAGCTGCATCATCGGGGTTAACCGAATTCCTTCGAAATACAAGGAGAGAAATAATTGTAATACCCGCTTGGTAATTAAAGCTTCGACAAGGATAATTAGCGATCAATTTTCTGAGGGCGTACATTTACTAAAAGTACTTTTCTTTTGGTAATCTTTGCAAGCCATTGAAATGTTGCCGTGCTGTCGTGCGCATACCATAATGTAATTTGAGAATGGGGGCTTCTGCGAAATGGACAATTCCTTTTATAATCACGATGATTTCCCTCGCTCATCGAAAGACGATCAAATTCAATATGATCATCCAGCTCTCTTATAATTTAATATGCAGCAAAGGAGCGAACCAGTACCAAGCAAAATTCCTTCTATTTTGTTTTAGGTAACGTTTTTTTCCTCCTAGCTGGAGTTGCTGCTCCTCTCTGTCTCTCTCTCTCTCTCATCGAGTCTCGCGAGAAATGTATAGGTATACACATCAGGTAATGCGGAGCGCGAGCGCGTGGCGCGCGCGAAATAAAGGGCGTGGTTTTCGTAGCGCAGCCTGAGGATTGGCTGTGAACTTGGCTCGTCGGTCGATATACACCCGGCTACCTACATCTCTCTCTCTCTCTCCCTCTTTCTCTCTCTATATATACACGTATATACATATACCGCGCCTGCACACGTATAGCCCGAGAGTACACTTGATACTTATCCCCCGCTCGCTCGCGCCAAGAGAACCGACTATGTGCAGCGTTCTATCTTGCTCCGCTTTCGCTCGGATCCGCTCTTCCTCGTCTTTCTCTCCCTCTCTTGCGAGGCGCGCACCAGAGAGATGCTGCGAGATTCGCGCTGATCCCGAGACCCCTCCGTTCCGTATATATGTATATATATATATAAGTACTAGCTACGGGGATAAGAGAGGAAAAGAAAGCTTGATGTGATCTTTTGCCTTTCTGCGTCTCTGCGCTTTTGTGTTTTGTTCTTAGAGTGCGAGGCTCTGCGTGTACAGTACTCGGAGGAATTTCGCTGTTTTTAGTCGATGCTCGGTAATCGAGGAGGGAGGAGAATATTGTGACTGAAATGATGATTGTAAAAGGAGGATCGTATAATGCTTTTTGTACGAAAAGTTGATAGTGGAATAGATCAGTCGATTTATTAAATATAATGATAAATGAGCTTACATTATATTCTATATATTATATTTAATATATCGTACATTTGGTCTTTTAGCATAAAAGTTGCTCTCAGCAGGCATTTTAAAAATCAGTATTATTTCCATTATTTCTCTTTAATATTTCTCATAATATTATTAAATAAAGATCTCTTGCTTAAAATGTTTATTTAAAAATAAATTGTCTTTAGTGCATCAAGTCTAGAATAAAATTAACTACTGAAATTGTATGTGATAGATAAAAATTCTTAACACGTTTTATACATTGAATAATACAGGCACACAAAATATAAAACGTATCCTGTTCCTGAAATCTATCTGTCGGCTATTCTTATTTATTGTGAACCACAGAATCTGAATCTCACCAGAATTAACCCATTACATCACAATTTTGAGGTATCCTATATATTTCAAGAATTCCTAAATATCTAAACTCACGATCAAACTATTTTGGTGAGTGATATTATAATCGTCGTTTGGATCAAAATCCATTTAAATTAATCTATATATAATTTTTTTCTCCAAAATATGCCAATTTAAAGTTCAAAATTTATTATTCAAAACCTGCAGTTTGTTCAATTTATTTGCTCTTGAGGTACATTTGTGAAAATTAAATTGGCATATCTCTGGGACAAAAAGTTCTGCGTCAATCATTCAAAATGGATTTTGAATAACCGCGATGACGAGTGGTATGTAATGCGAATCACCAAAATAATCAAAAGAATTAATTTTCTAGGTTCGTAATTTTAGATATTTCAGAATTCTTGTAATACCAATTTTGATGTCAGATTCAGTGGTTCACAACCGATAAGAATAGCCTTGTCAGATTTCTGGAACAGAATTATACAATTTTAATTCTGTGGGTAATACCTTGCAAGAAGTGAAGAAAAACGAGTACAAAGACGAGTCTGTTTTAGTATTTCGTTTGATCTTACAATTTATCACTATTAAGCAGAATATTAATTTGAATAAAACGTTGTTCCACATTCTCGATTGTAATCTGCGGCGAATACGAAACGATAAGGTAAATATTTTTAAAGCCAGTGCCACATCACAACAGGGTCAGTGTATATTATCCCTATATACAGAGTGACATTAGCAGCCGCTCTCATAACCCAACTGCCCCGAGTGCAGAGTCAGATCCCCTCATCTATATCGCATGCTCGGGCCGTATACAACGCGCGTGCGACGGCGAAAGATGTATCGCCGGTTGGTACGATGGCCAGGTCACATATTTTAACGCGATACCCATAATAAAAGCTGCGCTGCAGGGCCGTGATGGCCAGTTTGTGTCCGCGCGCTCACGTATCCGTGTATTTGCGCGCGCGCGTATGTGTGTGTGTGTGTGTGTGTGTGTGGGTACGGCGCGTCTCTTGATTAAGCCCAACAATGGGGCCCCCGCGGCAGATGAGTTAATCGGCAAGTTCCTTCCAGCGAATATGAACGGCGGATGAGCTGAGAGAGAAGGAGGAGGAGGAGGAGGAGGAGG
>UELV01134326.1:0-39684 GCA_900490015.1 Megastigmus stigmatizans | reverse complement strand
ACACACACATATATATATATATATATACACATCTCTGATATTTCTCTCGTATTGCTCTTTGAACCTAATTCTCGTCGGAGCCGTGGCTCGATTGGTCGGTATAAATACAATGGTAGAAAACGCGCGGGCAACGCTCGCGCGAGAGCAAGACAGAAGCGGGGCAAGAAGAAGAGCTGTGTTATATAGGCACGTTCGGCGTTTTGGACGCTCGCGTGTCGGCGCATCGGTTAAACATCCGAGGCAAGAGTTTTTCCGAGCGCCACTGTAGCCGTTTTAGAATCTCTCTCTCGCTCTCTCTCTCTCTCTCTCTCTCTCTCTCTCTCTCTCTCTCTCGTTGTTTATGCACCACGTACGTAAGTACAAAGTCCGCGGAGGAAAAAAGTGTGCGGCCGCGTATAGCTAATTAAAGTGCAGACATAGGCTCGTGTATATAAGCGACCCGATGAAAGCTCGATCTCCTAATAGCGAGGATGTACACACAATGTTGTTGTGTTTAGAGTCGAGAACGAACAAGTATATATACGTTATAACGACGGACAGCTCGAGATTTATTTTTGGCAGGCGCGCGTCCGGCGATATAACTGGCTTTTTTACACGCATAAGTGGTATCTCGCGGCTTAAATTTGTTAGATATTCGGAGGTGCTTGGAAATTTGAAGGCACTTGGCAAGAGAAATTTTTACGCGGATATTAGATTATTTCGTTAGCGTTCCGTTGGAGGAACTTTCTGAATATGGCCGTCCTCTCTCGGCCACTATATGATTTATCGCGTAAGACGCATATATATCTGTGAGAAACGTGTGAAATCAAGCCAAGCTGTGGGAGCCACACGTGTGAGCTGCTCGCGTCACAAATTAAGTGTCTTATGTTTGAGACATGCCGGTATTTCAATTAACTTTTGAAATGTTGATTATATAATAAGTATATCGATGTATATATCTATTTTATCTATATGGTGTATAAAAAAATAAAAACCACTAAGAAAATATGTTTTTGCTCTTGTTTTGTTAGAATTGCTGATATATATAAAACTAATTTTAGACCAACAAATCCAATTTACATGTATTCTGCATGTACAATATATGTATGTCACAGTATATCCTTATTTTATCGGTATCTTCAAACAGAAGCAAAAGAAACAGATTAGAACAATGTCAAATGCGAATGCCGCGAAAAATTCATGGCTAAAAAGTAGGTTGCAATTTTATTTTCGTACTACACATATTAAACGGAACAACGGCCGTTGGTAAAATAATAAAATTCAATCGACTTTTTCAGAGTCAGCTTTCATGTATACACATGCAAATCCACAAAAGTTATATCGTGAATATTTTTAAATAAAACATGCATCAAAGATGAATAAAAAAGTACAGTATAGAGCACAGTAAAAGTTGTAATGTCCCAAAACTTAGGTTAAGTCTTGTACAAGTTCAAAGTTGCGAAGATGACGAGTACGGTATATCTATATATTGTTTGCAGATGTGTGCTGAGATAACATCTTGCTGCAGTCGATGCACATTTTCTAATATATATATATATATATATCGTTGTTGGAAACTTAGGGTATATTGTGGTTAAACTTTCTTAGCGGCTTGTAGGGACAAATTCTTTAAAATGAAGGTTATATTCGGTATAAAAGTAATTTTTCTAAATATGATTAAGTTTTTCTTCACATTTTGATCGTTCTTTATCCTCAATAAATTCATAACTAAAGATCCTATGCGTAAATATTTTGTATCAATGTATGTAAATATCCAACTATTGTCTGACCCTATTCGACCATTTCTACTGCAATTCGTAATAAAATCCTTTTCACGTGACAATACTTAACCGATGGCTACATTTTCACATTCGAAATTCAATCTATTTTTGTCACGCAAGAATATTTTACCGATGAACGAAATAATACACATAGGACTTATTCTACCAATCCCCAAAGAGATCTTCCAAATAGTTTCCTCTCTCGTTTAATTTTCTCGCTCGACGCTTCCTCTGAAAGTTGCTTTACACACACTCAAGTATACAGACATGTCTCCAATATTGATTTAAAAATTGCGGAGGAACAACTTTTACAAAAGGAAACTGATCGATAATAGGTACTAAAAAGAAATATCGGAAAAAATGAGCCTGAAAAGCTATCTGTGACTCTGCTCAGATTGTACTTAAAGAAAATAATCGATATTTAAAAATCACTAAGTGGTCTGTTTGCCTTTTCAAAAATCCAATATTTAAAAGCTTCATAAATTTCAAATGCAATTAAAACTGAGTGCTGTTGAAATAGCATGCTAGAACAACTCGAAAAATTTGTGTTTTCCAGCTAAAATTTCAAACATGAAAGTTAGTTAATCAACGGATTGAATTTTTTTCAAACCCCCCCCCCTTTTTTTTAACTAACGAGCAGTCGACATTTTGTTTTCACAGAGAACTTGGTCATAAATACCGCATGTTTATTTTTTTTTTCAGAGACGCAGACACGATTAATCGTCCTTGTACTCAGATTTGTGGAGGCCCATATCAAATCAGATTGTACTTGAAGATTCTATTTTACAGTCTGCCACTACTTTAATTTTCCATCACGTAAAAAAAAAGTTAAATTAAATATCATTTGTCACTACAAAATCAAAGCAACAATTCAATATATCTTTCTCCTATTGAATGAAACCAAATTTCTGTTAAGTTAAATCATAACAATTATAAAAATTCAAACTTGCATCAAAACGCACCATAAAACATACACGCCAGTCATAGCGCTACCCAATCGCGAAAACGCTCAATCACTAGAGTAACGGACCCCGATGTCTAAAATCCAATGGGAGAACATGCCTATTCATTTTTTAGCGCATACATTGCAGGACGCCTATAAAAAAGGGGGAAAATGAATCATCTCGGTCGATTGGTCTGACCCGGGTATATTGAAATCGGCCGAATTCCCACCGAACTCGCTATCCACATCTTCGGGTAGTTTCGGTTGGTTCGATGCCAGAGGGTTTGCGAGGGGAGAGGGACACCGGAGGGAGAGAGGGGGGCGGGGGTCGCTGCTGTGACGATGAAAGTATATAACCTCGGCTATAAGGGAGAAAATCTTAGCTTAATGGAAATTCGAAACTGTGCTGCGGAATCGCTCGGCTGCGCGGAATAATTGTCGCCCGCCTCGGCGCGGCTCGAACGACGCGCTTCATGGAAATACGTTATCTATGATGCCTCCAGTGTATAACTGGAATTTATCCAATATCAAACGCTTCGTGGACCGTTTCATATTGGATAAATTTTTCTTGCTTCGATACCGTAACGTTACATAGACGTCTACTGACATAGTATTAAACAAAAGTTAATGGTTTTTTATTGCGTGCAAGAGAATCACATCTTCGATAGAGTAGTTAATGGCTGAGCAATTATACAAGAACATTGCAGTAAAAATTGCTGTTGAAATTAGTTGACAGGCGAGGATGCCAAAAAATAAAACATTTAAAAACTAGTTAATCCCCTTATACTAAGTAACAGAAATCTTATAAGAGCTCTATAGTAAATCAAGGTCATTGCTAACCTTGTCTGCGTTTACTTCTATTTACTCAATAGATGATGAATCATATATAGATCTTTTAGTTTAACTTTTTCTCGTAGGTAGTAAGAGACCCCAATCTTTCATTCAATTAATTATTTTCTTTTACTCTAAAGAATTGTGCTACTTTTATGCGTTGTCTAACTCTTTTTTTCTGTAAAGAGTCTAGGACATCCTTCTTTTCTAGTTAATTCATTTTGGTGTAGCTCAATCTATCTATTTCATTTAAAAAATGGCCTTTGACACATTAATTATCGGTAATATACTACTCGCTAGACTCGCATCGTATAATTATACAACGTAACTTTTATTATTTAGTAAGTAAATCATTAAGACTTTTATGATCCTTTACTATAGTATACATATGAAAATACTTGTAGGTTTATGTGTGTTTATTATAAAGTTAAACATTAAATATATAGTTGCATCTAATTTTGAAAATTAGATTGTATTCTAATTGTACACACACACATACACACACATATACACAAAAGAAAAAAATTTTCG
The DNA here is from genome assembly GCA_900490015.1 of Megastigmus stigmatizans. Taxonomy (NCBI): domain Eukaryota; kingdom Metazoa; phylum Arthropoda; class Insecta; order Hymenoptera; family Megastigmidae; genus Megastigmus; species Megastigmus stigmatizans. The sequence continues at coordinate 35,619 of UELV01134326.1, read as the reverse complement.
TGCAGGGAACAAAGTTGAAAGCTGAAAAAAAAACCGAACTAAGAAAACAATTGATTTTTATGAAATACGATACGATTTATTGTACGTCTGTAGTACGAGAAAAGAATAATTTACTTTCTTATATAGCAAATTTCCAAATTGGCTGGCAATCGAACGAAAGTTTACAGCTGAATAACAAGTAAGAAATAATTGCGTTTGCAAGTATGAAGTTTTATCAACAAAGTCAATATCAAGTTATGTATATTTTAAATTCATACGGATAAGTATAAAACACAATTTTCTCTGGTACAATCAAAACTTGGGATTTTCTAGCATTGAACAAAGAAAAGTATATTTAAAATTAACTTAATGCGCCAATGCCTCATTTCTTCGTCACCTTAAAACTTTAATTTTACGGTTACTTTGAACTCTTCTTAGCAGATAATTTTGTATTTATAACACTGATACGTTTTTATATGTATTACATACATATATGAAAAAACATCGTTATTAAATTTATAGCACAATGTTTTTCTATTTAGTGCACAGACACGTTTAATACGGAAATGCTTAGTGTAAATAAAGTACATTTTTATACGTATTTATGTGGAAATATAGAGCGTAAATTTATGACTTAATCTCATATAGGAAATATTTTTCCTGCAAAAAAGCTATTCTGCGGAAAAATACATTGAACATTTTTGTAGCTTATTCGCGATTACACGTTCCCTCGAATATTCTCCAAAATTATTATTTCAATTTTTTAATACCTTTTTCATAACAACCAAGGTCGCAAATAATCAATCGAGCTTTTATTTTTCATTAATAGTTAATTGTTCAACCAATCTAGGGTAAAAATGACTAGCTATATAATTGTATATAACTACAAATTACTGTATACAACTTTCATTGATTATCATTATATACAATTGATTGAATAATCTGAAAGTTGCAATTATAAGCGTATCATGATTTTAAATAAACTTATACAACGGCAAAATCCATATATATAACTGTACACAAATCTGTATAATACTCTTGTAAAATTATATACGAATCATTTAATCGGAATATCACAAAAAAAGTTTCAACATTTTATTACGCATAGGTATATGTATACACAGAGGAAAACCACCACCAACCACAACAACAAGAACAAAGTTCGTCCATCTTCAATTCACTTTAGTTTTGGAAAAAAAAGAACTTTGACTGTTGACAAACTGTACCGCCGCGCCAATAAAACAAAGTAATCCAATCCGCCAGAGCTAAAACTTTTTTCGTCCACCAGCACGTGAAACTTTCAATTTAAAAAATCGTCCAAACGGTCCATCGCAGCAGCAGTAGCGAAAACAATAAAAAAAGGTACAAAGTCAAGGTTAACATTGTGTCGCGGCTCACACACCAAAGACAGACAGAGAGAAATTTTGCAAAACTATGCCTGTACTCGATAAAGCAATAGTTTGCTGATGTGATGAAAGTAAGAAAATACAGAATAAAGTTGCAGCGTATAATAAGTTCTCGGCCGGCGCGCGGCGGGTATACACGCGCCATTGTTTACATCAATTTCAATTTCCCTGCACACAATATATACGGATATATAGTCGTGTGTATTAAGTTCTCACCCTCCACCCCCCCCTTCTTCCCTCCTCCGACCCACCAGACAATAGCCGCGAGCAGCAATTACTCGCCCCGACGGCGCTCTTATAACTCTCCCGCCACACTTTGTCATATATGTATATCACACGAATTAATCATCTCGAAACCGCAAGAGTGTCGATCAACTGCAAACAGCCATTAATAACCAATTTACCTTAGCTGCACGCAGGCGTTTCTCTCCACTTGTATGTTACGTGTCTCTCCTTGGAACGAACCACTTCTCTCTCTCTCTCTCTCAGTTCTCGTGGCGTGGAAGAACAATCAGCCACTTGTTTATTCGATTATTTCGATATAATCGTCGTCGAGAAAAACTAAATCACGACCCCTACACGAAAAACGCTCCAACGCTGTTAAGAAAAAAAAAACTGTATGAAAAATCAGCGACGAGGTAAAGAAAGGAAGAAAATAAAAAAAAAATAAAACGCGACTCTTGGAACGAGAGTTGCGGAGCGCGAGCGGTAGAGCGAATTCGCTCGGGCCACACCGGAGGCACGACTAAGTAGTGGCGCGCGGCGCCGCGGCGCGTATACGTAGAGTCACGCAACTCTCTCTCTCTTACTCTCTCTCTCTCTCTCTCTCTCTTTCTCTCTTTCCCTCTTTCGCTCTCTCGCTCTCCCTCTGCCTCGCGCATACACATACAATACAGCACACACAGACACACTGACACAGAAGCTACACGCTATACTCGACATTGGGTTGTTCGAACGTGGCCCGGCGCACGCCGCCGTTATACTGTCACTCTCTCTCTCTCTCTCTCTCTCCTTCTCTCGTTCTCTCTGTCGGTCGCTTCTGTTGCTCAAGGGGTGTGTATATATACGTATAGCACACATTCAGATACATATGGACTGTGTGCAGGGTATACATATATACACGAGCAGTCGTAGTAGTAGTATTAGTACAGGGAGGGGGGGGGGAGTCGATGAAGCAGAGAAATTGTATACATAGAAGAAAACAGCGCGGCGTGTTTTGTGGTGGAAAGTAAGGAAGGTTAGTCGGGCAGGATATTGTACGTATCCTCTTTCCGGAGGGTTGTACTGTGTTCTGTGTGTGTGTGATATGTGGAGGGAGAACGAAATGGATATAGATGGATGCGCGTGGATGGTAAATGCCACAGTTGAATTGCGGAAATGCGCTCGGGGAGTAAAAAAAACGTAGAGCCGCGAGGGTGAAATGTGAATAAAGATAGGCATGACTATATGGATGGGGATGTGTGTGGGAGTGACCAGTTATGGACCAGATATATATGTAGGCTGATCTGGAAAAAGGATGTGGAGAAGTCTCTTTCGAACAATTTTTCTATGATATACAAATTTTTGTGTACTTATAGCTGCGATTAATTTTGTACCTCTTATAGCTGCGATTAATCGTGAGAATGTTCCGATAGACACTTTTCGCGCGACACAATTTTTACGCTGAAATTCAATTTGCAGCCAGTTGATTTCGCCTACCGCTTTACACTTAAAAATAGTCGAACGCTACTCTTCGCCGGACGCACCGCGGGTGAATAAAATATAGACTCCTCGAGAGTGAGGGCAGTGAGCAAAAGAGCCTAGACTCCCGAGTGTCGCCATCAATCAAAATACGCACGTGGCTCGCGGCAGTAAGGAGAAAATTTACACGTAGCTACGAGTAGTGTCGATATAATTATTCAGCCGTTGTGAAGAGAGCTTTTCGTCTCGTGTGGAGCCGCTTGCGGAATGTAAACTTGAAATATAGTAGAAGCCACTGCGGGTTTTTGCTGCCGACAGAATACGCAAGTGCATTATCCACCAACTCCATTATTATTTGAGTGAAAACCTCTTGTTCTCAGGGATTAACCCGAGCAGATTATTCTAAGCGTGTATCGTTTGTAAATTGAAACAATTGGTTCTCGAATTGGACAGTCTATAGTTTACCACTGATGATGCAGAATAACTATCGATTAATCAACACTCCGTGTAATAAAAATTGATGGTAAAAGCAGCAACGCTATTATACTTCTCCTTAAATTATAACAAGTATAGTTAACCAAGTCTTATTCCTTTGCGAAGGTCATAATTGGTCAAAATGTAGCAATTCATTTGCTTCAAATCTAACCATCACGTAAATCAGTAAATGTCGTAAAGCGATCCGGTTCTGGTTATATTTCTCCATGCTTGATTAATGTTTAGACGGAAGAGCGACTGTTTGAGACGGAGCGTGAGAAGCTGAGACGTCCGTCGGTCGACCGCAAAGAAATAAGAAAACGACGGGTAACGTATAGGAAAAAGAATAGCCAATCGAATCGAGTGGGTACATGCATTATATACAGAAATAATCTATTCAAAATTACGAAACTCTGGTATACGCTATGTACACTTCTCCGATACACTATGCATACGTACAAACATGATTACAGAATGTTACACGCGGTTCCGCACTATTTATTTTAGCCCCATGTTAAATAATCAATTCTATTTTACGCTTGGGAATGAGAGACGCCTTGAGGTGTTGAATTAGCAAAAGGTAAACAATTACAATTATAACAAGATTCAAAGTGTATATATACCGAGTGAATGGGTATATTGTTTTAGGAATGTATTATCGCGTGAGGTTACATAAAGATTCCTCATGAAATACATGGAAATGACAGAGGAAATGATTACCTAGAAATAGATGCAATTTATTCACTTATATTAAAAAAATAACCGAAGGAATACATGAGCGCGTGAGCCTGTAACGTTGTAGTATTGAATGGCCAGTATCCTAGAATAACTGATCTTTTACCATTGAATTGCGTAAAAGTACAAGGTTATATGTTATAGGATATACAAAAAGCAGTAACGGCGAATAATATGTTCTGTGAACGCTATATTTCGCATTTTTCATCATCGCTTTTATTTTAAAAGTTTCCTATTTTACGGTCCTGCGTAAGTTCAGCGAAAGAAATATTAAATCGTGACAGTCGAGTGTCGCATAAAGGAGAACCCCAAAAGACTCGCTTAAAGGAGACAGCAACACTTACGGTTGATCAGAACGAACAGAAACATTTGATTTTTAACGCAATTATATCCACTAACACATGAGTATGATGAGCAATACATGTATAAATTATATGAAAGTAGAAACATACCGGTACGGTAAGACATCTGTTATATTTACTGTCAGGTGAGTCTGACCAATATTTTCTTTAAATTATGTTTTTTGTAGGTACTTGAAAGAATAAGAATACTAAAAGTTTTATACGTTATCTTTTTTGTTATAAAAATGTTGGATACTTCTGATAATATTAAAAGTGATGATTTAAAAAAAAAATGTCCACCTCCATTAATTATACTTTTCTTTGAAACATAAAACTCAAACTAGATTTCAATTATGTATTGCAAATTTAAAAAAAAATATCTTCAAGATAAATCAAAATAATTTCTCAAAAGAGTATTTTACGGTCAAAATACAAGAAGATACTCAATTTAATAATAAAGTGAAAATAAAACTTGACAAAGGCACCCATTTGGAATTATCGACAGTAGATAACGCCGGACTTGGTCAGACGCAATTTTAAGCAAAAATCGCCCATTTTCTTCTAATCATGACAAACATGAAATGACGGCAAATAAAGCTTATACTGTTGTTCATAATACAAAAAGTTAAGGAATTCATAAAAAATGACAAAAAACTTTAGGCTCTTCCCCATTTGAAATGCTGGTGAGTAGATAAATTCGATCGTGCTCAGACATCGTTTGAGGCATACCGATAAAGAGCGAACTCTCTTCGAATGACGAGAAAGATAAAGTAGGAAATCGTGGTCTTACCAAAAGTGACTATATACGCCCATATACTTTAAAAAGCGAATTTTCTTTCTACATATCGAGTATCTCAGGTACCTTCTGTTTTACAGAATTTATTTGTCAAATCGATTTCTTTAAATTAATACAAACTAATTTCTATACGCTTTATTGATTTCTTATCAATGCGATATTCAAAATTGAGATACTTATTTAATTTCAAGATTGAGATTTCAACATTAGTAGAATTAGCATTTACTATAGACACATTTTTAATATTTCAAAGCCAATTTTAGACAGAATTCGAAAAATTATCAAAACAATTAGGAAAAAAGAGAAACGCGTTGCAATAAGAAAGAACAGCAAATAAAAGCGTCGACTTGCGAGTGGGAAAGCAGGAAACGAGAAATGAGACACAATAAAACGAAGATTAGCAGAAAAGGGTAATGTCGATGAAGCGGAAGCAAAAAAAAACAGACCAAGAATAGAAGAAAAACAACGTGAGAAATAGGGACACAGAGGGAGAGAGGGTAAGATTTACAGCGAAGGCAAGGAAAAACCGAAGGAAAGCTGAAATCAGCAGTAGAAAGAGGAGGAGTCGCGCGACGCGAAGCAAGGGGAATGACAAATTGCATATAAGCGATAGAGAAAAGTATAGGGACGGCAATACGATCCGATACATCGGAAAAATCTGTAATGGTGGGGTGTGTATGTGTATGTGTGTGTAGCAAATGCGTATCACTGCGCGAAAGCAAAAGAAGTGCGGATAAGATGGAAGAGGACGCGCAGTCAGCTGTGTGTAACGAGGAAACGAACGGGGCCGAGTATATAGCAAACGTGCGAAAAACGCGCGATAAGAGTTGGAGAAACGAGACATGGAATCGGAAACAGTATACACTGTGTCTTTATGTGTGTGTGTGTGTGTGTGTGTAGGTATACGTACAAAGTACCGGGGACCCGATAGAAATCGTCCCGAGTTTTTTTTTTTTTTTTTTTCATTTATTTATAGCAGTTTTTCTCGCTCCCCGCGCTTTGATCTGACCGCGATGAAATTTTTCGAGCTATACGACGCGACGATCATCTCGCCATTGGGAGCGTCAGAGAGAAAGACCGAGTGGACATAAATCGGCGGAGCCGCGCGACGACGGAAATTTATATTCGCACTTATTTATAAGATACGAGAGAAAAGGTGCTACGACGCTGTGTGTGCAATTTTATGGGATTATTTATTAGCGCGATATAAATACAAGGAACGAGCTGCTGCTGCTGCTGCTACTACGAATGGCCTGTTCTCTGTTGGCGAACGATTTTTGTGTTTAAGGAGGCGTGTTAGAGTGAATTTACATGTGTGTAGAGGACTTTTATGAGTCGAAACAATGGAATAAACGAACATATCAATCAGCTTAATAATGTCGCATTCATCAAATTAATTTCGATAAGCCAGTAACAAGTATTGCAAATAATATACGTTAGGAATCTGCACATTTTCTCGTAAATATATTTTCCATAAAAGACGTGCAATATTTTTGGAAACATTTATACTTTGTAATCCCAATGCGAGACGCCGCGGCTCCGCGCAAGCTTCCCCAAAGCCTTTTTTGATGCTCTAGCTCGTACTAACCCACTTTCTTTTCAGCGCGGGCGTTTTTAGTCCAAGGAGCATCAGTCGCAGGATATTAAATCCCAGCGACTGCCGGGTCTGATCAAGGACACGAGCTTCTTTTTACGCGCGAAGTAACTTACGACCGCGCAATGTGCATGATCTGCGAGAGACGTAATATAGTTGCTTCTATAGCAGCCGATAAACTGTGCCCGCATTGGCTTGAAACTGAATTTTACCGAGTTTCATTGGACTGTCTGGAAATGCTTATATATAGTTGTTTTCTCTATTTACGAGTTTACGTAAGAGAAAGAAAGTTAAGAATCGTTATTGTTTTGCTAAACTACAGCGAACGATGGAATGAAAGTTTATGAAGAATGAGCTATCAAATGTTCATTATAAATAAATCGAATCTTTTCGAGAATTCGATCGCTCATTACAAGTACGAGAAGGTCGAATGTAGCCATTAAAAAGGTAAAGATTCACCACTCAGCTCAGCTAGAGAAACAATTTCGTACTTATCCGGTATCAGTATAAGAAAAGATTTTTTTCGTTAGCCGTAATCTCATTTGACTGGTCGAGGATTATCGGGCATCAGCGGAGCTTCCAGCCTGAAAACTTGGACGGACATGGAGGAAGAGAGGAGCCACGCAGCTCCGAATGATTAATGAAAAAATAGCGAACACTCAACGAGAGCAAGAGATAACGAGAACGAAAGATAATCAATACACATCAGCGAAGAGATGCACATGTAGACGGCGCTCGCCTTATCTCGCGATTCTCACCCCCTGCACGAAAGAGGAAAAAAGGAGAGTCGCTCTATGACTCTTTATTATAGAGAATCGAGTGCGACGACGTATACCAGATGAGACTCACTGCACCGGGGGAAAAAAGCTTCTTGATCCTTTCTCTTTCGCAGATCCTCGTGTTAATGGGGTGAAAAGCTCAGCGAGAGGCTCGTGAAGACTCTCCTCCTAGAAGTGCCTCTGAAGAAAATTTGAACGAGATCGAGAGCACGACAATGAGAAGAAACACTTTGCAAGATTTGCGTAATTTAGCCTCCGCCATGGTTTACCGATGCACTGTAGTGCCTCGTTAACCAGAAGTGCACCAGCGGAAAAAGGGCAAATATCGAGCGGTTTAATTAGATAGGGAAATATAGAAATGGCCGTGATATAATAAAATGCAAATAAATTCTCTGTACCGGCGAGATCCTTAATAAAAAGTATGTAAATGTTTGAATATTTAATTATTCAGATACATATCGGTGTAATTACATTTGTTCAAAATTCCTCGAAACTCTAATTAGTGCGATCGACATATAGAAAATTCATCCATTTGAACTTCCGGCTTTTCCAACGGCACTTTTTCAAAGCTGCCCAACTTTTTATTTTTGCTGTTAACGATAAAACCATGCACCCGCAGTAGCAACAATTTTCCAGAAGCTGCTATCTATTTACTCGTGAAGTTAACGATATCAATCAACGCCGTAAGTAAACATTTAAACACTCGACGCTAGTTGCTTCCACAAACATTAAGGTAAATATAAAACAAACGTAATGACTACTTGAACGCTACAGTTTCTGTATATACACAACTACATTATATTTTTTTAAGCTCCCCTCAAAATGATATTGGCTCCACGGGACACACCCTATATATGTCTAAATCCCATTACGTGTATATATATATATATATTAGGTAACCGTATGGTATACGCTCTACTTCCTCTACCACAATGCTCTTCAACATCCGATACAATACGGATGATAGGGACTAAAATCCAAAATGCGACTTCTTTGTGATTTATCCTTGCCCTTGTTCGACCGTCCAAACATGCTTTATATATCGGCTTCTTTCAAAATTACATTGTATATATATCTTTTGTAGAACTGAAAGGATATAAACTATCTGTTGTAATATTTTAACCAGAGAACTTAATTCCTTGTCTGATTAAAGCCAGTGGATGGTAACGAAACTTTGACCGTAGAGATAAGATCCTTTAAGAACACCTTCCGGTACACGGATATTGATCAAACTGTAGGGAAGTTTCCTGACGTTCGAAACTAAAATCCAAAACCTCGTGCGCTTATCTTGTACGTCTTCATCCCTGAAATAGTGGATTATCGTAGATAAATATTAGCCTATTACAAGTTTGCGAGTATAGTTGCTATGAAGATAACGCAGAAATAACGAGACTGAGTAAAAATAAACATCATTTGATTCGTGCAAGTATTTGATCCTAACATTTTTATTCGATCTCGCGTTATTCTTCGTTCAAAGTAACGAAATGGAAGTCTCGTGAAAAAGTACGAAAACGGAATAGAAGTTAATCTTCGCATTTTCTACTTTAATACGATGCAGCTTGTCTAAAATTTTTACATGAAATATGAAGTTTTTTGTTTCGTGAACAGGACATGACGTTTGCTTGCAGTTATTTTTCAAGACGCCAATTTTTTCGCTACCTTATAACTTTTGACATTGGTAATTTATGACTCATGAAAAATAGGAGTCTATAAAATTCACTTTAAAATTAATTAAGTTGGATCGAGTTACTCGGTAAGTAGAGAATAGTTTTCGTTCCAAAAAACGGTATTATAAGTGATGGATCAAAAGACTCGACAAAACATTTAATTATAATCTAGGCAATTTGCCTACGAATTTCCCCCTCATTTCATCGATTTAATTAGTTCCTTGTCTTGTCTCGCTTATATACTTTCATCAAAATTCACGCCTTTTAGCCAAAGCATATTTAAAAATACTTGGTAATTCACATTTTCATTGACTCCGCTACATCACCATCAACGCTTTTATATAAAAAAAACAAACAGATTGCCGCAGTAGATAAAGGAAATAAACAAAAATCTACACACACCCCTTTACGGAATAAGCAATTTTAGCTAAAGGCACCTACACATAGCCGGTATAACGCGCGCAAGGGTCTGTGAAAAGCTGAGCGTATATACGTATACATATATCCAAGCGAAAGGGAGGACGATACTGTGTGTGTGTGTGAGAGAGAGAGAGAGTAGAGTAAAAGCATCTGAAACTCGAGAGGCGCTCGGCACTCGCTCCCGTTGCCAATCGTAGCCCCTACGACTATGTCTAGCTACGTCATGTGTGTGTGTATGTGTTTCTATACCGTAGCATTAGCATAAAGGGCGTATTGTGCGTAAGTATAGAGATCAGTTTCTCGAGCTCAATGGGACGCGGGCCAACGGTTGTACGCGCCTGTGTACACACGTAGCTGCTGTATATACCTCTTTTCACTCTTTGTTCGATTGCGTTTCGCAATTTCCTATGCCAGTTTGTCTTCGAGCGCGCGCCCGTCGCTTAGCATTTTTGCGCTGATTGTTTTTTTTTTTTTTTTCGAGTAGACAGGAGTTGCAGAGAGGAAAGAGGGAAAAAATCTGATTTGCGCTTTTCGCGCTCGGTGGGTTTTCGTTATACAAGGTAAGTTGATTTGTTCCTGCGGCGACTGTGCAGCACAGTCGAGTGCGCGACCCAATTTGCCGAGTTGCGGTGTAGAGGAGGGCAATTCCACGGGTACGGAGCTCTTTGTGCAGAGCTTTATCAGATCTTAGGACATTTTCTTTTGCACTACTGCGTTATAGCATTTTAGATGTACTTGTGCACTTTTAATTTTACTCTGATGCCTTTAGATTATTCGAACTTTTGACCAATCCAAGAAAAAAAAACCCCAGCACTTACTAAAACGACATTTATCGTAAACTTGAAAAATTGTGATTTATGTTGGTTCCAGAGGACGATTAACCGAGTAATTATCTTAAAGTCTAAAAGTCTAAAAGTCAACGAATATAGCTATATTTTTCACTTCTAACGCAAGCTCAAAGCTTAAGTTCACTCTCAAAGACCCACAGCTCCCCATATAGTTTTCGTATAAGGAAAAACAAACGAAAAGCCTTATACTTTTGTTCACGAATTGCAAGCTTATATACAAATGCTTTTTTCTTTTCCCAATTCACTTTGAATGAATGACCTCGGAACCGTTCGTGTATATATATATACACCAGCCACGCGAATTAGTTTCGAAAAGGCTTTGTTATACACCCTCCGCGAGAAATTCCCTGTCGCTGCTGCAGTGAGAGAAAGACGAAGAGAGAGCGTGTGCGTTATGCAATTCCAAGAGTCGAAAGCGCAGCCGAACACTGCACACACCGCAGTTCGAACGGCGTCGAAACTCGTTGCACGCGCTATAATACGTCGTTCTCGGGCGCGAGCAACAAGTTTGTGTGTGGCTTTTCACGCTTCGCTAATGGCTATCGCGCGATAAAGGCATGAACCGGGGTCGGGGAGGTTTGTGAGTCCAGCACAACTTAGATGTGCGCAGTGTTAGCTCTAGTCTGACCTAGTGTGTATACCTATATGTAGTAGGTACGGGTGGCTTACGAGGATTATATCGATCCGAAAGATTTGGTGTGTGCCGACACGCGATGATTAAAAATAGCGAATTGAGCTACTGAATACCTTTTGCTGCGCCTCAGATTATTATCACCCTACGTGCTATTCGTATAGTCTTTTCGCGGTATACGCGAGTGGCGTGATGATTAATTATAATGGTATTTTGTATGACGGTGGGTAAAAACGTTTACTAATTGAATCGTTCAGTTCAGTTTATTAATTTGAATGGTCACTTTTCAAGTTAAGATATTATTTCTGACTTGTTTGAGAATCATATTCGTCTTTAGATATTGTTCTAATCATGTAATATATATATTTCTTCTAAACAAGTGCAACTTTAATGTTTGCGCCGTTGGGACACACAACACAAAACAAAATAAATTACATTGCTCGTTCTTTATTATGTTAGAATTTTGTTTTATTAATTTTTTTTTTTTTTAACATTTTCAAAAAACCTTTTCGGTGTACTCCAACGATGTGAACTTCAGACCCACAAATAAGCCGCATTCCATGCTTATGATCGCTTTTTGGTGTAGTTTTTCAGTTACAACAGTGCGCTAATCCTTTGTTGAATAGAATGAAAAGCAATATTTTTAAAGGATTATAAAAATATAGTACCTATATGCTAAAAAAGACTCGCCGAGGTTTACGTTCCCCCGTTTAGCATGCAATGCTTGTTAATCATTTCTGGCACACGTTATGTGAATTTTTTTAACCCTGTTCATACGTATATATACCTTATGCCACTAATTACTGTTTCCTACGAGTCACGTAAAATATTAAAAAGTAATCCTTTCATTAATTACACGAGTGGCACACACAGAATATACAAAAAAAAAGCTGCACACGTATATATATATGTATTACTTAATTTCAAACGTCCGCCGCCGTAATGAAAAATGCAAATCTTTCCAAAAACCAACTAATTGCACCTCGTTTATATACCTATAGAAATACATAAAGCTACTTTTAAAACTATTGTAGTCTCAAACGAAGCATGATTAATCAAATAAAAGCCGCACACTTGTACGAGAAACCCAAGCAATATGCCTCGGCAAAACGAGACAGCGCTATTTCTTCGAAATTTTATTAACACATTTATTATAACAATTAAACTGGCGATAGTATACAATTTACGAATTTATTATTTGTCTATGCATCAGAATAACTTAGCGTATACACGAATATTCCTTCTTTTATAAAAAAAAAAACTGTACTTTTTGCGTACAAATAAAAATATCTCGGAAAATTTCTCACGCACGCTACAACAAGAATTGGAAACTTCTTCGCGTAGACGTAAAAGAGATTACAATTTTTCGCGTACGCTACAAACTGCGAATTCGCGTGTACGAATATTTCGCATAAGATTATACATTTATTATATATTATACTATAATCCAAATTCATGATTTCCATTCATTAAAGAACTAACATCCAGTGACTGTAAGCAAAGTATTCTTTCGGGATCGCTACGTAAGCTATAGGTAGATATAATCAATTATCTCATCTCATTTCGATCCACCAACAATGAGGCAAAAATAGGGGCTGCTCATACGTATTATATATGGGTTTTAACCTCATTTGTTTTTTCATATATATATTTTTTCTTTATATGCTTATAAGCTATGTTTATATATTTATTATATATAAGCATGTACAAATTCATTATTAAAAAAATCAAAGTTTTTTATTTTGAATTTTTCGAGCATTTTGTAGATTAGCAGAAACAACATTTAAATATACCTTGATTTATTTTGTGCTTTATCATTTTAATATGTATTCTTTTTAACCTTTCTTTTTCTTAAGCCTTCGGTCTTACCCGGGCTTCCCCTAAATGTATACTGTAATTAATTCAATGGTCATTTAATCATTTTAATTTGTCAAGCAATTAGTGCAGCGTGTATACATTATTTAGAGTGCGCGGGCAAGAAGAGGGTTGGGAAAAAGAATGTGAACTTTTAGGGCGAGGCAAATGTATTACTGTCATATACGTAAGTATGAATTGTTTTCGCTAGGGTACATATATATGCATAATGTCGCCGCAGGGCTTTCATCCCTTCTCTTCCTTGCAGCCGCGCCATGTACATGTATATAAGAGAACTTTGTTGACGCAGTCATTAGCAGAAAAGCGAAAATGCCTCGGGCCGGAAAAATATTTTCCGGATAAAGCAGCGTCGTATTTGAACGATCTCTTCGTTAACAGCCTCTTTCGTTATATCTTTGATCTTAATACACAAGGGCCTATTGTATACGTTCTTATTCACGCATTAGCCTAAGATCTCTTAAATTTCTTTTGTATATAATAAATAATAAGAATTATTAATGAGACTTTTTGCAATATGAAAAGAATCTAATGAGCACACAGAATTTAAAGAGAAACAATTTCACGAAAAATGCCTAACAAAGAAATAGATAGAGCATCTAATATGTCGGGCTGAAAGTCTGCGGAATCGCCCCGAGACAGAGGAATCTCATAACGCGCACAAAATCGCGCGCGAACCCAAAACGTGCGTAACGTGGAATTTCACTGGCGGCGCATTCATAATAAACATCGCGCGCAATATCAATTTTTGCTAGACTCTTTTATAACTCCCTCGTTATATTTCCTCGTTCCCTCTGCACCCGCAGCGCCGTCAACCCCATAAATATACTTGTCCTTCGCACCGACACACACACACACACACACACACACACACACACACACACACACACACACACACACACACACACACACACACACACAATGAAGACAAAGAAACATGTGCATGGCACCGCGGAAAAATAAGACTCAGCGCGTCGCGGCCGACTCATTATACAAAAAGCTATTTTAATCCCAGCTCACACATCGACAATGACTCGATGTGTCGCCGTCGTCGTAGCACGAACATGCGAGTATATATATATATATATATACGAAGGCGCTCAAAGTGAAAGCCCCAGATGAGAGGAGAAGTATAAGGGGAGGGGAGGAGATGAGGCGTGTATATATATATACAATCGAAACGCAGACCGCGCGAAAGCTCCAGCCAAAGAGTGACGTCATGCGGACGCTTGCAGAAAAATAGAAGAAGGAAGAAAATGCGAGCGAGGCGAACACAGCTCGGACTGTCGATAAAAAGAAAGAAGATTGAAGTCCGCCTGGCGAGCCTGCCGTTATATATATATATATAGGTTTCGCAAGGGAAAAGAGATGAAATCATTACGGTGGGCTTTTTTTAGAGGGGAGAGGAGCATGTGACTGCAGAGTTATTGTGTAATTTCGTTGCTGCGGATTCCTTCTTCGCCTAGTGTATGTAGGTCTCTCTCGATTAGGGAATTTCGCACAATTCCGCGCGACGATCGGACGAAATTAGAGCACGCAGGGTGCGATTAATGAGCTGTTGTTGAGAAAGAACGCATAGATCACATTTTATTTATCGTAAATGAGGACGATTTTCTCTCGCTCCCTTTCCCCGTATACGAAATTACTTTTGTCTTGATGTTAACGAAATATACGTTTAGGCGGGGGAAATCTACAGAAGAATGAACAAAGCGGATGATTTATATTTAGATGAGTTTTACTGCGACTTGTACAGGAAGAAGTTGAACGCTACAATATATTTGTCTTAATTTATGGAAATGCTACAGGCCAATGTATAAGTTGGATAAATTTATCGACACGAAAGACATTATGTATAATAAAACCAAGCGCAACTTTTTCCTTCGATACACGTGAACAAAGTATATACAATTATAGTACAGATTTATATTTTTATAATCGAATAATAGTTATTTTCGCGAGTATATCGTTATTTTTAAAGAAATAAACGCGAAATGAATATACATTTTTTAATAGACATCTGCTTTTTAGTCATGTAATTTTATAGTGCTCGCGTACAAACTATATGCATCCACGCAATTTGTATTAAACTATTTTAAATTCTCTAATGCACAGTAATTGCATGATAAATTTTTGACAAATGAATCCTTTCCAATGCTCATAATATACGATTCTATGCTTTATTGCTCAGGTATTTACTCTGTATCTTTTCGATCAACGTTGCCGACAGCATTGATGCAATGGTACGTATTAGAGACAAATGAGGACGCAACTTGCTGGCACATTTACAGACACGTTTAGCTTGTACGCGCAGATTCGCATTGTCATCCGCCGACAGTGATTAATGCAACTAGTTTTATTTGGTTTCCAATCTTCTGCTTGCGAGTGATTCTCGTAAATCAGGATATTTTTTACGCTCGAAAAGCATTGGAAGCTGCATTATACCACCGAGCGCACGATAAATTAACGAGTGCCAAAAGTGATCGAATAATCAGTCGAGTATTTTTGGACTTGCACAAATAAATTTCCTATTAAATCTCAAAAAAAAATTTAATACATATAATATATTGTATCTTATACAGTGATTCATATTTTAACAGTTGATATAATTAATATTAATTCATTCATGAAAAGGTGCCAAAACATCGCGCGTCGATCCGTGCAAATGAAATATTGCGAGAGGTAATTTCCTACAAATCTGTGCTTATTATTTTAATTTAAAAATGTCAGCACCTTTCGTATACTATTTTTTTAACATTTTGAAATATTATTGATAAACCTTTGTATTTATTATTGTTTCTTAATACGATTGAAAGTTCTAAATGAATATTTAAGTGTAAACTATAATAAACTAATATGATAAATAATTAAATTCAAAATTAGTTAATTATACCATAATAAAACTAATTTATGTATAAAATATACAGGTGAGGCTATAACCCTCAGGCACACTAGTATACAATAGTACCGTTAATTACACGGAACCATTTTTATTTGTTAATTATTTAATTGTATGAATGAGAATCCGTATTACGCTGCGTCTGTTAATTTAAGTAGAAATGACTGTATAACTCGAATAAATTGAAAACAAACCTTGTAACGTTAAATCCAGAATGCAGCTGATTAAAAGACAAAATATATCTGTATATTTGATAGCACAATATATAATTATATTCGTAAAAACAAAGAGAGTGAAAAGTGTACAAAATCAGAGTACGCAAACTGATACATATAGATACATTCGTTTTAATATTCTAAGCTGAAAAACATATGTGCCAGAAGGAAATACCTGAACAGTAAGCGTATATAGGCACTCGATCAGTGACAGCAATTCGAACACATGCGGACTATACGGCGAGCCGCGTGGTGCATCATGCATGCAGATATCAGCATATATACGTATACATATAGGCATCTCCCGTCAAATCCAACTGTTGCGCGCCGAATGCTCCGATCCCTCGGGGGCCACGAGATGGCGACAGGTCAATTGCGCGGTTGCCACCTATTATCTGTCGAATTTCGGTAGCTTCCCCGCGAATCCCGTCACTTTTAATGCGATTCGCAGCGCAATCCGTCCTCCCTTAATATTTCATCGACCACCGTGTCCCATCCCACGCAGTTAATTAAGCCGCGCGAAAAATCGACCTTTAGTGCGTCGTGGAATGTGCGAGGAGCAGCTACCGTGTTACGCGGCTCCGCATGATGCTCACCGAGAAAAGTCGCGCTCGCGCGGAAACCCCGGGATTTTCGCGCAGCCCCGAGCAGCTAAGCCTCAACTCCCTGTGCGAGCCGCATTTTCCGCGTACCGGTGAGCCGATCGCCCCCAGGAAGCCTCGACCCGGTGCATTTTTACGCGAGTACACGGTGGCGCGCCGGCGATCTGGCAACAGGGCCCAAGTTTTTCCCGTTCTCCTGTGCACCGCAGAGCAAGTGAGTGCTGCTGGTGGTGGTGGTGGTGCTGCTGTTGCTGCTGCTGCTGCTGCTACTGATCGCAACTCGGGACCACTCGACGACGAGGTAACCGTCGTGTCCTGGAGTACGGGAGTCGAGTCATTGGCTGGTCTCGCGGAGCTGGACATCTGCCGCTGGGTCAACCTACACGAAGATCGCACGAGGCTTTCGTGCTGGTGGAGCGAGAGGAATCGGCGTCGACGTCGCGGCGCGCGACTACTGCGAGTGGGAAAGAGACAGAGAGTGCGTGTGTATGTAGGAGAGACGCGCTTCGCCGTGCGGGCGACACCGAGACGACCGCCGCAACGTGGGGAAACGGATCCTGGTAGTGGTGTTCCAGCTGACCGCTACGAGTGCTTCGAGGGAGAGTGAGGCCACGAGAAAAGGTGTTGCGTGCATTTTTTTGTGAGGTAGCAAACCAAGGGGGAAGTTGTGTGCTTTGGGGGCTTCTGGAGCTGGTGAACTAGTTGACCTGCTGGAGCTGGGAAAACAGTCAGGAGCACCTGCTGGAGAAAGGCAAGCTGCTGGGAAAGTTGTGGAGAGCAGTTTTGGAGTTGGTGACATGAGAGGGGCTTCGAGTCGATGGTCCATAGTTGATGGTTCGCTACTGAGGTGATACAGTGTGTAAGTACAGTAGCCGAAACATGGAGTTTCTGAAAAAAACTCCATTTTGATTCAAAATCTAGTCATGATGATTCATGAAGGACTTGGTTGTTATAAATTATTCAATCGTTTGATTATACTGTTGAAATGTCAATTGTTTATCAATAATTGGGAAGGATTTTAATTCCATTCGAATACAATACTAGCCAAATATCTATTTCTCATTTTGATTATCAGTTTATGCTGCATACTATTTTAATTGGAAATGATTTATTAACGCAAATCTATATTTTACAATCTACTGAAAATATAACTTTTTTTATTAAATAAGAGTTTATGTACTAGGCGTCAACCTTACAAATACATGCAGTCCTTTTTTGATGGAATAATAATATTGAATTGTGCTAGTCAATTAACAGTCCGTTCTCTTATATTTGATCATATTGAAATTAGTGGACTAATCTAGACAAGATTATCTTTCATGCTTTATTTTGTAGAATAAAATTTACATTCAATACATTATAATATACAAAATATTTACAAATGAAAATGGCAAACTTCATCAAATAAAGTGTAACGATTTTAGAGATTTTATTTTCTTGAATTAGTCAGAATATTCATTATTAACATCATAAATGGTTTTAAAAATAATTGTGTACTTACTGTTGATATATTTTAATATTTTCACTCAATTGAATTTAATCTTAGCACTTAAAAGGTTTTATTGATTTATCTTATTTCAATTTTACAGATCAAAGCTTATGCCTAATATATCACCACCTAATGCATACGTCCATTTTCATCGTGAAAGCACAATGTTTGTGCCAAGGATAACTTGATTTTATTATCATACAACAATAGCAGACATTACCTCTGCTGATGGTACTTCGACGACCCATCAGATATCCTCCCGACCAAAAAATGGAGGAACCTGCAAAGAAGAAGCAAAGGATTGAAAATGAAGATGAAAATGGTGAAATCTCGGATATTGAACGACTTCAAACGAGTCTTCTAGCTCAATGTTTGTGCAATGTATCTGAAAGCAGTTTGCGAAAACCATTTATCAGTTCTGGCATTCCCAGTAATGATAGAGAGTTCAGGTCAACGGTTCTCTCTGAATGGGAACCTGACAAATGTCTAGAATTTTTAAGTGCTCTACAGCTTCTATTTGATGTTGCTATAAAACAAAACACTAGAGGAGTAATGTGTGGTCGAATTGCAGATGTTTGCAAGGCTCTAGCACGTAATGAGCATGGAATCGTTGATCAAATCATTGATTTGTCATGTACAAATAACAAATTTATATCTTTCGCTGCGAGTAGAGCTCTTGCATCCTTTTTCATCATCACCAAGGAAAGTGTTGAGTCTTCCTGGCTTGAGAGACTGACCCAATCTTTGGTTAATACTCACTCACCCACTCAAATGTTGTTCACATTAGATGTGGTGAAGAGGGTAGTGGAACACAAAGACTGTAGTATTCATCCTCTGGAGGACTCTGAGACATCGCATCCTCCAGCAGGATGTAATATCATAACTATATCGGATCCAGAGAGTTTGGATAGCACCCCAGTGAAAGCCATGTGTGTTAAAGCTCTGGAATCTAAATGGACCATTTTGGTTTCCAAGTTTGATGCAATCTTGGGTTCTTACACACCACAGCACGAGTCAGCTGTTATAACATTCCTTGATCTATGGGAGTCCATAATATCTGTTAAAGCTAATTTGTCTGTCATAGATACAAAGTTGTTTTATTCACAGTTAGATAATTTAGTTGTACTTTTAAATGCTAACGTTCCCGGTGTTATATGGCGACATCTTCTTGGATTGTTCAATGAAGTACTCTGTTACGGTAGTACTCTAGCCTTACAAGATGTTCTTCCGGATGAACCATGTTCATTAGCCCATTTGATAGTCCGAGCAGTAAAAGACTGGAGATTATTAGATTCTTTGCCTTATCGCCATGGAACTGGAAGGTTTGGTGGAGGTTCCGGTGACGGAGATCAACCGCTTTTGCAAAAAGTGGTTCTACTGGTCTTGAAGAGCGTTGCTGTGACGGTTAAAGAAACACGTAGCGACTCAAGCGATTCTTCTCTGGCCTCTGAGGCAGAAGATCTTGATGCTGATATGGCAGTAATCGAGAGAAGTATCAGAGAAGTACTTCGACAACTGGACCAGTGCGTTAAATTACTGATGCCTTTTCATCCAGAAATGCCTCTATCCCAATGGGTTGTTCAGATGTTCCATGACCAAGACGATTTTCTAATAGAAGGAATGGTCTGTTGCTTGGACGTCGCTAATGGACTGTTCTACCGAGGTCCACCACAGAACGATTTAGGAAATATGTTGAGTCCGACGTTGACTTTCGTACAGTTTATCAGAGCCGTATCGCACGATCACGATGTATTGCTGGACTTTCTTGTTAGTAACGAAACGTGCTTTTTGCTGTATCTGTACAGGTTTTTGAAATATATCAGACGTTTCTGGTCCGAATTTGTGTCATGCTGCGGCAGAGATTTAGATGATACTATGGCTGTATTGGCGAATTTGAAACAAGCAATTGATAGACTGGTCTCTAAAGATTTGTTTCCATATAATATTAACCCTGTTCTCCGATTGCTAGAAAAATGCGAGTCACTTTATGAAGGAAACATAGATAATTAGCTGGTTCTGAAGTCATTCATACTTTTGTTATATTTGAATAAAAATTAGCACTTTATGTTACTACAATATAAATTATTTAGACTGTACACGTTTTTGTCACTGTATAATTTCGTGGATTGTTATAAAACTTTAGTTTGAATACATTTAGACAGGAATTAAATTGTAAAATATTACATAGATATCACTTCCACTATGATTTAGAGTAAATTATCTCTATAACTGCATATAAGCAACTGTTATTTGCTATTAACAAATTAAATACAAAAAATTTAACATGTGACTTAACGGGTTAAAAGATTCAGTAATCTGCTAAAAATCTATAGACATATATTTGAACCTATTCAGTGTTTTACAAAAATGTGGCTATAGATAAAGTACAGATACAAAGTAACAAAAAGTGCTTTTTTCTGTATTTAAGTCAGAAAAATGTAAATGTTTTTACAATTAATTTTAATAAGCTCTCTTTAAAAAGTAAAAGAACTCAAGTCAATTCACAAAAAATTATGCAATATCATAATATTTTGAGGTATAACAGTTGAAACGTAAAAAAAGAAACTAAAAATGCAATTAGTTCTGATATTTCAGTGTTAATAGTCATCAAAACAAAGATGCATTGTTCTTGTAAAAGCATCAATGAATATTATTAAGAATTCGTTTTATTTATTATCTCTACAGGTTTTGTTATAAACAAAAGTTCTTATGGACCATCGAACTGAATTGGGTCACAAGAAACTTTTCTGCGTTCGTTAAGGTGCAAATAATTTGCATAAATGTTAAGTAGTACAAAAAAGCATTCTGACAAATCATTAATTAAGAATTTGTATCGAATATTACAGTGGTGCTATGAAATATGTATATCTCTGCCAAAGCACCATAAAAATTAAACTCTTAGAATAATATTTATATTCATATTCAATTAATGCTGTATATGTAATGCCTTGTCATTCTTATGTTTCATTATTACTTGATTCGAAAGTCTTGTGCATCTTAAAAATGAACTCTATTCAAGTAAGCAAGTGTGGTTATCTCTAGGCAAAATTATTATACGATCACATGAATCCGATTTAAAATAAAATGTTTTTAATAAAAATAATCGGATAGGTGAAAATGTTAATAATAAAGCTAAACAAGTTTTGTCGCGAATTAGTTATATTTTATTACATTGGTCCATCATTGAATTGAAAAGGTAAAGTTACCTTATTCGTCTATTTAACATGACAGGGGCAAAATTTTCGAAATTAGATTTCATTTTAAGAAAGACCATGTTAATCAATTATTTATAAGTTTTAACTTAGATTTACATATACTTCCAACTATTTTTTATGAAACTGTATAAAGTTTTTATATTCATATTGTAAATGAGAACATAAAAATTGTTTTTATAAAACTATAAAAACAAAGTTTTCAAAATCAAATAATTTTAAAAGCTCATTGTAAATTGTTATTTATAGATCTTTTATAAAACTCAATTTTTTAGGCTGTAGGTGACTATTAGATTAAAATAATTATAGTAATAAAACGATGATTAAATTAATGCAAAACTATTTTTCGAAAAAGAATTTACTCTATAATAGTTATAAATATGTCGTTTTATATCGTAGATAACAAAATTAAAGCGATATGAAAATACCATCAAGTGTTAGCAATGAAAATTTTTCTAAAATTGTATATTATCATTTATTTATAATGTAAATATGCTTAGAGAAGAGAAATTTATATCGAGAATTTTTTAATAATAATAATGTCAATAAATAACTTGTTTACTCACCTGCTCTTTAAATTTTATTCCTATGAATTCCTTTTATAATGCACCAATGGTTTTAAACAAATACCACAAAAATATATTTTTGAAGATAATGAAAATTCTTATAAAATTTTTATATAAATGACTTAAATTCAACTAGTGATCAGACGATTTTACCATACAAGAATTTGTATCAAATTTACGCATTCTATATGCTTATCTTTCAAGCAATTAATTATAGATAAATTTTTAATCAAAAGAAAGCATTTTGTTTTATTCTTTTAGATTTTCTTGTTCAACTTTTACATAAAATAAATTTCTTAACTATGTGTAGCTAAAGAAGTTTTTATTATTTTTAATTTAGTTGTTCATTATTCACTAGATCTGGCATATTATGATATAATGCTGATCAGTTTACATTAATAAATAATCCCTGTGAATTTCAGCTGCAAATTTGATGCAGACAAAATTGTATTAAAAATATTAATTAATCTTTTTATATGTGATGTTAACTTGCTGGCTTGAACTTTGCCTACCTATTTGGCTTAAATATATTGTAAAGCTATTTTTGTATTAAATGGGTTCTTACCCGTAAATTGATTAAATAAATAAAATAAATAAATAAATCTTAAGATGCAGAAATAAGTTATAAAAAGAAATCATAGTATGGGTCATATAATGTTTAATACTAAGAATATAAAGAAAAGTATAAAGATATATGAGTATTAATAAATAAGGAACTAGAGTAAAATATCAAGAAACATATGAATGATGTAAATCAGAAGTTCCATAGCAATAAATTAACTATAGATGCAAAAATCTTTTTGTTAGTTTTAGGCATTATTAGACCTATACAATGCCGTTAAAGTATTTAATTACGTAGGATGAACGTTTATCAAATGTACTGTGTATATTAGTAAAAAAAACGCACATAATGAGTATTTTGATTTGAATAAATATATAAATAAAATTAGAAAGAAAGCTTATATTCACATTATCAATGATAACAGTTTTAAAAGCAACAGCGTTGAACATGTACAATTATGTAATTCATTCTTAAAAGACTTCGTTGCTTACATGATGATTTACAGTGAATTGCTCAGTAAATTTGTGACTAACTGGAGTTTGTACACATTACACAAGGTATCTGTATGAGCATTCAATGCGAAACGCAACTTTGATATAAAAATATACATTATTGAAAATCTTGAAAATTGCTTATGTAGGTATATATATAAAAAAATAACTATAATGAATCGACATTTCATACAATCGATTATCACACTTTAAACTTAAAAAAAAGTAAAGTAGATATACAATCTTATTTAGTCAAACGTGTATTATCATTTAATAATTTAGTGGGTAAAAAATAAGATATAGCAGTCTTATCCATATTACAAACTTAATTAATTTTTAAATACTTAATCAAAATTAAAAACATTATATTTTTCAGGTATTTGAATTATTTTTATCAATTTCGTAATATATAGTAGCAAGTGTTAAAAAGCATATCTATCATTCATTGTGCTTCACAGTGAAGATCAAATTATACCCTTTTCTAAACTCCTGAGATTAATCGTAGACCAGCGGGTCTAAAGTTCAACCTAGCCAACATTAAGTTGTGTAGTGTATGTTCTACACATAATATTCGTACAGAATTATTAATTATTGACTGATTTGCTACGTATCATAGTCTTCGTCGAGATTGGCAGTACAAGCGAAATTCGACACCGGCTGATTGGCTGAACTACCTCTTGGAACATTATCACTTGGATTACTGTTCACTTCTGTATAGAAATTTGGTTGGCTAGCATTAAAAGATGTAGGCACAGACATTTTAAACTTTGGGACACTGTATGCAAATACTGGTTCATTGCCCTCAACTGGCTTGGCTAGTTTAGTTTTATCTCCTTTATCAACTGAGTGTCTTCGGGAAGGAATTTGTGCACTAAATGATTCATCTTTGGATACACTGTAACAGATAATAATCTTTAATAAAGCTACATTTAAAAATAACTTTAATTCATTAATAAATTAAATTCTTAAATTTTTATAAAATGTTAGTCATATTGACATTATTGTAAATTACAAATAGAAAATGCAATTCCTACTTTATCTTTAGAGTAAATGACAAGGTAATTAATAGTTTTCTCAATTTTGTAAGAATATTTTTAAAGCAAAGTACTTAATTACATTTTTTGAAATTAAAAAAAAGATAATAAAATCACTAAAATTAGATTCTATAACAAAAGTGATCTTAAAAATAAATATTTTAATTCTATTTTTAGAAATATTTGTTTGTAAAAAAATAACTAGCAATAAATATAAATAATTTTAAATAAATTACGCTACACCTACTTTGATGCTCCAAATGTCGTGGTCTTAGGAGCAAAAGTTGTCGTGTTGACTGGGACAACCTGAGTTGCTGGAGTCGCAGGGGGAGTGTGGATTTCATCATCTGGGCCAGAAGCATCTGGCAAATTTTTTACAAGATCCTTCAAGAAGTCAAAACGACTTTCAGAAAGTATACATTGTTTCCTAGAACATTAATAAGAAAATGAGAAATTCTTAATTTATAAAAAATGTTATATATAAGACAAAATCAATACTAACATGTGAGAAGGACTCAATGTTTTTGCCTGTTTGGCACTTGTGATTTGCATTGTTTTCATAAGTAGTGAACGAACAAATAGCTCTAATGTTTTAGGTATATAAGTGGTTAAGGAAATATCTAATTAATTTAAAAAAGTAAATGTTATAAAATTTTTATATTTTAATTTATATAAAAATATTTTAATTGTATAAATAAGTATAATCAGGCAACAAATTATTAAATAAACACGATCGATTTTACTTCAAGCACATTGATCTGTCAAATTAAGAATGTAAACTTTTTATTGGTTATAAGCTTGTTTCTTTTTAATGTTCTTATATGACCTACACCGATGTAATAAGAATTTGAAAGTATCAGTGGAATTTCCAGCTGTGAAAGTACAAAACGTGTATAAAGTCTGAACTATTTTTTTCGTTTCGTTCTACTTTTTCAGAATCTGAACAGACGTAGAAATCTGCAGTATCGAATCCGCGAAATAATTGGCAAAATTTTAGAAGCGAAAATTTCGAAGCTTTTCCGAACGACCGACATCGAAATCATAACATTGGGCAGTCGCCTCACCCTTTAGTCCCTTTACCAATCGATTACATATGAGTCAAGTCCTCCGCTACAATGAGCGCAAACAAGGTGTCAAGCTATAAAAAGGATATAAATTATGATCGGCACCGCTTGAGCAACTTTTCCCACCTCTTCATCTGTCTGCATAATTTTTTTTATGCGCCCCTGTAAAAGTACAAGACGAAAAAATATGAGGTTACTTGATATTGCTCTCAAACAAGACACAAAAATGACACGCACGTTACACACACGCACACAGGCACACAAACCGCCCACCAACGCTGTGGGTACAAAACAAATAAAAATTAATATCGTGCCCCGTCAATATTTTCTCACGACCCATGACAAAGTGGTGGGTACAAATGCAGCCTCGCCTTCTTATGCGAGGACACTTGTCATCTCGGCCCGTAACGTAACCATCATGTATATGCACTTTCGGACAACAAAACAGAGGGTTGAAAGACTCACAGGTGGAAAGCGAGCGTTGTATTTTTTTTTCTTGCTAGGCATGTTTGCGCCTTCCTTCTTCTCGTCGTCGTCGTTTTGATCGTTGCTTCGTGTCTGAAGGTCTTTCTCCAATCGACGACAAAACAGTAGAAAAGCACTGGCTACACACTACTTATGCCAGCGTGCGTATGGATATCCTCTGGTTGGCGGCTCGTTCAACCCCTTCCGAAAAAGTCGAAACGATTATATCTTATTTATGCTTGGAAACACATCACCATATAGCTCGCGACACTCGCGGGGGAAGTGAGACAGAGAAGAACGGTGTCCGCGTGTCCGTTATGAATGCGCGTCGTCTTAACATTCGCGTACATAAGTATTCGCGTTTATACTCACATGCATCTGTCCTCAAGGTATATATTGTATTCAATCCATAAAAAGCAAGTATATATCCGGTGCGATATCGGGGGAGAAAAAAAAAGTGGTAGGGATGTAAAAGGACTTATAGGAATAAAAGATACGACCGAGCCGCGAGCGACACTCGCTTACCACGCGTGGAAGGAAACGTTCGCAAAAGTATCAGCGCAGCATTCCACCCATGCGCCCGTGCCTCTCACGTCTTCTCTCCTGGTCCACTGTATGTTGTATTATGCGCGAGCACGCCGCTCGACGCGCGTATTTCACTGTGAGCGCGCGCATGTGTTGCCGCCGTCCCTGTGTACGGACACTGCGCCACTGCTCTTGTATTATGCTACTCGGAAGTCGACGGAGGTAGGGCTTACGTGGGGTTTCTCTCTCTCACGTTTCTATATAGCTATAATATCAAGCATTGAAGAGTGTGTACGGCACATGCGCGCATGCCGCTGACTGCTGCGAGTGCTGACCAGTCGCGCGGCGGCCGCGCTAAATGCCGTCGCACCGTAGCTTTGTGTTATTGACATATATGTATGGATATGCACTTACGTCTCGATCTTACACACTAGCCTGACCAGCCACCAGCACATTGCACACGAAATGACGAGATCGCGGTGGTTGGCCTGATTGTTGTGTGTTCAATGGTTTCCTAATAATTTTGTTGTGACTGCTGCATGCAGTGCATTATCTCTGTAAAGCTGGAGAAAATTTATTCTATAGGCTATATAGATTGTAGCAATTGTAAATGTGCAATTAATAATAACTGGATTTGATGAATAAATGACTTTTAAAACAGTATTGAATTGATATAGTACTGCTTCGATGCATTTGCATGGCATTGAATTGGCTATCTCCTTATCAAGTATAAAATAGTATTGATTTAATTAGAACTAATTTAAGCGAATATGGGATACTTTAATCTTATATTTTAGATACAAGAAATATTTTTTAAAGATATAAGCTTTATAACTAAAAGGAGGACGCCGGTAGCGGCCTATGGTCAAACTTGACATGAATCCTATAAAATCGACATCAGCACAAAGAATCCTTAAACTCTGAAGTATTTGAAGAAAAAATGTCTTCTCTATGAAGTGGAAAATATAAAAAAAGTGATTTTTTATAATATTTAATACTAGATGTCGGATGAAATCTTGAGTTTTTCACTCATTTTAACAAAATTGACTTGAATTTTTTTTATATTTCCACGCATTTCCCCCGATTAAATTTTATTCCAATATTAATATTTTGATCAGCTCTAAAGAATAAAAAAATTTTGTACGTTTATCTAGGTTTATTTATTTTCTACGCATTCGTCGGCTTCCTCCTTTTCCTAGGGTGCAACTCCAGATAGGCAAATTTCAACCAACAGTTTCTTTTTGTATAATGCTATAAAATTAATTTATTATTTTATAGCAAAATAGATGAAAAATTAAAAAATAAATATGTAAAGCTATATTCTTAGTTACAAAGCACCACCTGCACTGCCGTAACTGCGAAGAATAACTGGAATATATAAGATTACAAAATATCATGCAAAAAAATTATAGAAATAAAAATTGAAGTACAGGTACTACACGTATACTTATATAATTATTGCATGTAAAAAACTTCTTAAAGTTACATGCACTTTAATTAATTTTTAACAATTTACAAATAAATAAGAAACCAAAAACAAGTATAGGTACTTTACATCAAAATGTTAAGAATATTCGAGTACTTATAAAGGGATCGCCAATACGAAGAAAAAACAGCTGATCGATTGAATACCGCATCACGCTGCATATAGTCGAGAGACTAGCATGCCCATATTTTTACCATAGTTCGTTAGCTTATAATACTCCAATAATAAAATACTTGAAGTTTATTAATTCAAATTCATATCCTTGAGCAACGCAAATATTTAAAAAAAAGTATGGAAAACGAAATCTTACAAAATTTAGAAGATGTTGGGTAAGTTTTAAGGTTATACTACTAATGATTTTTTAAGTTTCTTTACTTTTTAATTAATTTATGAATACTTTTTATTCTTATCTATATAAAATAAGCTCTTGTGTAATGTCATTTTGATATCTGTAATTTTAGATACACTGGACCGCTTCTTGATTCTACAAAGCTCATTGAAGCTGTGCGATGTGGTGCTAAATCGCCGGAATTCACGGGACTTGTGTCCTGGTTAACTGATCAAATCGGTTCTTTTGGGGGTTTTGATGAAACAGTGCATCCTACATCTTCTCCAGAAGATGCTAATTCTTTTCTGTTAGAACTGAGTACTTTTCTGAAAGAGTTAGGATGTGTGAACAAGAAGCTAACTACAGGCAATGTAAATCAAAGATTAGCTTCCATAGAAGCTAAAAATGCTCTTCTCGAATATTTAATAGTTGAACTTATGACCTGTAAAATATTGGAATCAAAGAAGACAGATACAACTAAATCTGTACAAATAACTATTGTGAGTACTATTAGTAATTTATTGAAATTTTATTAAAAATGTTTATCTTGAAGTTAAATATGTAGAAAATAATTTTACTCTAATTTTAAATCAATAAAATTAGTATCATTTTGAAGAATATTTAAGAATACATAGCATTTAAATGTTATACCTTATATTAAAATTTATGTTTTTAGAGTGAAAGTATAACAGCTAAAAGTATGAGGGAAATGCTGACAGCTTTACGGTTTCAAAAACCTCCAGAGAATATCACACCTGAATTACTATTCAAGAAATTACATACAAAAGTAAGTGAAGTAATTAAACAAGTTCCTAAAGATCTCATTGGAAAACCATTATTTTTTGGTGAACTAAATAATGATCAGTGGGAGAAATTAAATAAAATGCAAGGTGATTTCAACGATGAATACACAATACGACGAGAAATGTTATTGCAACGATTGGACGTTACTGTTAATTCATTTGCGGTAAAGATATTATTATACTGTACATTGATATTTATAATCTTTCTTTTTCTCTAAAGTATTATTATTTTATTGTAGTGGTCAGAAAGGATAAGGCCAAAAGAAGATCAATTAAGCAAATGCTATCATTCAAGAAGAGATGCTATGAAACGTGACCCAGATGTTACTCTTGCAAATCTTTTGTCAGCTAGAGAAGATTTAGCTATAATTGAGAAGACAAGCAATGCATCTGTTCGTAAAAACACTCGCAGTGCCATAAACAAAGTCATCATAGGTGCAGTACCTGATCGAGGAGGAAGACCATGTGAGCAAGAACCACCTCCTCCAGAAATGCCATCTTGGCAAAAAGACCGAGTTCAAGGTCCACCGGGTCAAAGGTAAAAAGTATAGTTTTATTACTAATACTTTTTAGTGTTGATGTTTTTACATGTAATAATTTCAATTTATTTATTTATACTTCCATTAATTATATTCTCAGAGGTGGGTTCGGAGGTGGCGGACGTGGAGGTGGAGGAGGACGCGGTGGTGGACGAGGTGGTGGACAAAGTGGCGGGGGTGGATTCCGTGATAACAAATCTGCCGCGTCGAACTTTGGACAAAATTTTGATCAAAAGCCGACTAGTTTTGGAAATCTTAGTTTTGGAAATCAAATTGGTAAAGGTGGTTCTTCATACTCCAGTTCAACTTATGGAAACCAAAATACTGGATATGGAAATCAAAGCTCTAGTTATAGTAATCAAGGATCTGGATATAGTAATCAAGGATCTGGATATAGTAATCAAGGATCTGGATATAGTAACCAAGGATCTGGATATAGTAATCAAGGATCTAGTTATAGCAATCAAGGAGGTAATGACTGACATAAAAATAAGATATATAAATAATTTAAAGTAAATAAAAAGTAAAACTTGAAATAAGGTTTAAAATATAAGCTGGCACAATAAAGGCAATTATTTACAAGAATTATAATTAGAAACAATATTACTACTTATACCTAGGAATTTAAAAAAAAGTGTATTTGAAATGTTTTTAAAATTTTTATTGATAAATGAATATAATCGTTGCAAAGAGCTAATTTATCTACCGTTTCAACTTATTATTTTAATAAAAACGAGTAGCTGCGGTAGAGAAATTTATTCGCTGAAATTAATCGATTTATTTACGCTAATCAAAAATGCATTTCTCATTTCCTATTTTTAAAAATTTTATGTAATTCCTACGCAAGTTTATTACTCCTAAAAATGATGTCTTGAATTTTATTAGGGTACGATAGGAGAAGCGGAGGAGGAGATTACAATAAAGGTGGTCAAAACCAAGGTGGTCGTGTACAAGGAGGCTGGAATCAAGGTGGTGATTCTAATTCATCCAATTACAATAGAGGCGGTTATAATAATCGCGGTCAAGGACAAAGAGGACAAAGATATTAATAGAACTAATTTCGTGTATAAGTTTAATATTACATTTTACTCACTATGAGATGACCAGCCCTCCAGATCACCGATTTGGCTCAAACTTTGGGATATCTTTTTTGACACCAAATTATGAAAAAAACCAAAGCAGTTCGCCCTAACGCTCAAATTTATCGAAGTTATGAGCCACTGTAGTGTTATTTTGAGAGAATCCGTCATCCATAGGACTATTCATCTCCTAGTTAGTAAAAATTCATTTAATCTTTAGGAATTATATTAAAAAATTTTGTATAATTACGCATCAAATATTAACATGTGTACAAGTGTGCAGCTCAGCTACTTTAAAAGAGCTATTTACAATTTATTTATAATTAAAATTATTAAATAATTATTGTTGAAAAAACGATGAAATAGATTTTCCTTTTGGAACATTATTAATAATTTCATCACTAAGTCTTTTTTTTAAATGATTTTGTTCATTTAAGGATACTTTTCGCTTTCGACTTTCATCATTATTAGATGGTACTCGATTGATTTCTTTTTGTAAATTTTTCGCAACGTGATAATCATTGTGTTCATCAAATTTGCTTACTAAAATTAATTGATCACATTGTGAGCATTTTTTTAAATTTTTATCAGAATCATTGTTTACATCAGTCTTAATAAAAAAATGTTGTATACCAGAATCTTGATTGTTTGATTTACATTTGGAAATTTTACCTTTTGACGCTTTATTTATTTCTTTACTTTTTACTTTAGTTGCTTCAATACTTTTATCACGAGTCTCTATATTTTTTTCCTGTTCTCTTAAAAATTTATTTGCTTCTTGCTGTAAATTAAATGGTAACAATCTAACAATGTTCACGTCTATGTCTTTAAGATCTGGAAATATTTCTCGAAGTCTTACAGTCCCCTGATTATCAGATGAAGAGCTTTGATCTTGTGATTCTGTTTTGCCAAAGCTTGCAAGCATTACTTTAGAATTGTTTGCAATATTGTCGTTTAAATTAGAGCTTAAATCCTTATGTGGTTCATCATGATCAAAAGTATGAGAATGTTTATCTTCAGTTATGTCTTTTTCTAAGTTTTCATTTTGTGATTGTTTCTCCTTTAAAATATTCATGAAAAAAGATTTTTTAAAGTTATCAGTCTTTAATGAACTTTGGATCTTACTGCAGGGAGATGATCTTCGATTAGATTTTACTGTATTAGAAGGTTTAACATTTTTATCTTCAAATTTTTCCGATAAATCACTTTCTTCTTTTACTTCAGTACTACTATGCATTGCATCAAATTTTTCAATTTTATCTCTTACTTTTGAATATTCAACCACTTCATTGTTATTAGTATTCATTGTAGAAGAAAGTTTGTCGGTTGAATTTGTTTTAAAAAAGTTCATGAAATTTTCACTGCCTTTTGCTTTGACAAATTTACCGACGGAAATTCCTAAAAAAGAAACGGGTAGTTGGTGCACTGCTTTTGTAACAATACTGAGACATTGATCTGTAGTTTTTTCTGGTTTGTATGATGTCAGTGGGCAAGATCGGGACTGAGACACTGAGTTTTTGTTTTGATAATACTGAAAACTGACTGTCAATAGCGTTGCTCTACGTTCATTTTCTTCTAAATCTTGTTCTAACCTTTCACAAACTTCTTCTGACAATTCTCCAAGCCAATGTTTAAGCTGCAATCATTAATTTATAAAAAAAAAAAATAAAAAATACTATATGAAATATTTTCAATTGAATATGTACTTCAAAATTAATATAATGAACTTACCACATCCACTTCCACTATCGCCTGTTTACCTGGAAACTTTTTGCAAGCTCCTATTGATTTTGAAACTAATCTTGGAGTTACTGGTTCACTATCAACACCTCGTGCAATATTATACAACCACATTCTATACAAAAAAAATTTACAATTATATTAGTATACAACTATATAACTATTATTTTGAAAATTAAAACATACCCTCTTACCCAGTTTTTTCATCGAAACGATTTTGAAGATATTGTAAAGAATAACGTAGTAGATCCCCCATAACATTACATTTTAACGAATCAATAACTATATCTCCTAATTTTCCTCCGAGATTTCTAACTTTTTTTACAGGTAGTGTTCCAAATAATTCAGGGACAGCAGATGCAGGTAAGATAGTTTGGCGATTGGGTTTATGAAGACCACATGCTAATTTGGCTAAAATCTACAAAAAATTACTATAAATATTTTATAATTTTAAAAGTATATAATAAAAAAAGAGAATGAAACCTTATTAAATGAGATTCCTGCTGAACACCTAAAACCAGTTGCTTCAAAAATTTCTTTTCTTAAATTTTCAACAATTGTCCCAGCAATTGATAAGCGTTGAATTTGAGTATCTTCTGATAATTCAGTAAGCCAAGTTTCAAGTCCATTTTTTCTTTGCTCTGAGAAACAAAATAGATATAAAAATATGAAAAAGAACATCAAATTAAATAGCTTTATAAATAGCTTACTAAATACTATCCTATCTTATTGAAATTAAGAATTTCATAAAATAAATACCTTCATCATTTAGGTCAATTGGTGAATAACCCACTACAAAAGTATTTTTCAAATGCATTAAAACATCCTCGTAGTCAACAATTTCTTTGGATAATTTATCATCAACAACTTGTGTTATGTCTAAATAAGCTTCATCAACACTAGCTCTTTCAACTATACTACAATGTTTCTTTAATACATCAATAACTTCACGTCCAGCACTTCTATACCTAAAAATTTATTTGTTAAAATAACATTTCTGTAAAGTATTTTATACAGTAATATTAATACCATGATTATTAATATTAATCATCAGTGTTAATAATTTTATAAAATTATACATCATGATTATAAAATATTAATATCGATTATGATGAATATTAAATATATAAATATCTAAGAAAACACTATTTATTAATCATTTATACCTTGATGTGTCTGCTTTCCCTCTTAGACATGGGACGCTGGCTAATAAAATTTCTGGACATTTTTCTTTTGCTTCTTCTCCACGCATATGGCGAGTGACTCCATAATCTCTGGCTTCATAATTTACAGCAATGATACTAAAGTAATAAAATTAATAATTTAATATTACTTTATCTAAAAGAACTGTAATGGAAATAAATGGTATAAAAAAATATACCCTCCTAATTTCCATTGATTATATTGGACTACAGCTAAAGGTTTTCCTGCAAATTCTGGTTGTAGTCTTGTTTCAACTTGACAGAAAAAACAGTCCATATCAATTAAAACTACTATACGATCACCCAAATTTTCCATGGCGTAAAAAATAGTTAAAAATTTCTGTGTACAAAATAAATTATAAAACTTTTTTTCTAATTTAAGCAATTCATAAGTATACGAATCGCTGAAAAATTATACTTTTTTTGCTCCAAAAACATGATGCACTAAGTATATTTTTACTTTTGCTTAAATAATGTAATCAGCAGGCAAATACTGTTTATAGCTTTACAGATGTATTTTTCCCGCTTATTTTTTTTGTGTATATGCGGCATGCGCGGAAGTAGAAAGGTAAGTATAGGTAAAATATATAATTAGCTGTGTGACCATGTGAGCTCGATGCTCATGGGCTGTCAGGCTGCCACTGCTGTCAGTTGCGAGTAGGCTAGGTCAGAGTCAGAGTCGTTAGAGATGAATATTGGAAGATTGCCGATCAGTATAGCCAGACCCGAGACTAATACTATCCTTTCCCCACGAGTTACCGCCTCTAGCGGCCAAAGTTCCGAACTGAACGCACAATCTGACTTCACCGCGCGCCCGCGCCAGCGTTGCTAAGAAAGGGAGTGCCAGAGAGGGAAATTTAAAATAAGTAAAAAAACACGGAAAAAAGTAGTAAGAAAAAAATATTTTTATGCATTGATAATTTCAAATAAATTAAAAGCAACAAATAATGGTTATACAGTTAGGACCTAACTGGACGAGTAGATAATTTAGCCCTTGTTAATATAATTTAATTGTTAATATAATCTCGAATATAATTAAATGAAATAATTATTCTCACGTTATTTGACCTTTTATGCATATAGGGTTTTTGCTAGTTTCAGTAAAGAATTAATTAATTATTATAAACAAATAATATGAAGTAATCGAATTCTAATTTTGACCAGGTCATTTTTTTTTCGTTTCCCTCATACATTATAATTATCATTCCAATTATACAATTTGATGGATCTCACTGCACTATAAAATATCTATATACATAATATTATGCTATAACGGCATAATATGGTTCAAGCTACCTATTTGTGTGTCCAAATATAATTAATAATTGTTTAACGAGTCGAGTTAAACAACTTATATTATTTTTATAAATACCTTTTCAGTGCGAAACTGGGGAATATGTTTATAAACAAACGACGATCGCGTACGCAACAACTCGCGGAATACATCAAAACATTAGCTTTACGACTAAGAAATAAATAAAAAAGAGATGTTATAAGGCCGCATATGAAATAATCATTCATTTTATTAATTAAAAATTAACTATCAAAAAAAAAAGTCATTTCAAAAAGATTTGAACCTCGGTACTAAAATATTACCAGGCAAGGCTCTAATCCGCTATACGCCAACGAATCAATTAAAGTAAAAATACTAAAATACTACTAGCAATTTTAGTTCAAATTAATGTGTAATCCCGATTACTTCTTTAGTAATCGAAGTAATTAATGCAATTTGTAATTTTTAACCTTATTTTCCCTCGTACTGAAAATGTACTTATAAAAATAATATTCAAAGACATTTCAAATTTTCAGTAGGTAACATTTCAATTATATTTCAATAAATAATACTGCAATATATAATAAAAATTAAATATGAAAAATGAGGAAGTATAATTATATTACAATGTAATGATTACATATTGTAACAAATGCATACAAAAGTGCTTTTTACAATATTTGTCATTCCTTTATAAAAAAGGAACAACTATTGTTCATTGTCTTTAGTATTTTAGTTTGAATGGTAAGCTGTCTTTCAATTTTTTAGTATAATTGTTTATAAAACAGTAAAACCAGTTAAAAATGTAGTAATTAAAAGAAACGAT
>UELV01134320.1:9655-21788 GCA_900490015.1 Megastigmus stigmatizans | reverse complement strand
AGAGAGCGGCTTATGTTTAATGGAGGCTCTCTACCATCGCTCTCTCGCGAAACCTCACGACGACGCGTCTTCGCGGGGCGCAGTCACGGTATATATACGTAGTAGCAGTGGACACGTCATTTATCTTTCACCCTTCCAACCTACGTCATGTATCTCGCTCTCGCAAGGTTGCCTGCGACGCCATCTTGGACACTCCCACTCTCTCTCTGCCTCTCGCATTTTTCCTCAGCCGCCCGTATACACACTCCATTATATAAGCGCTCACTTTTTTTTCTTTCCTTATCTTATACTCCGCCTCGCTGTACTTCTCCTATTTGTTCTTTTCCCTCGTTATTCATTTTTTTCTCCCGCTCTCTATATGTTTCTTTTTTCTCCTTTTTTTAGCCATGCGCCAGAGATTCGCCTTAATTCGTTCTGTTTAGAGCGATGGAAGGAAGAGTTACGTCTGCGGGCCTGCCGTCTTCATTGAAAAACTGACGCCGTGTAATGAGTTGAGAAATGGGATAACGGAGCGATGACAAAGACAACGATGATGATTGCACGAGTAAGCGTTCGCTTGTAGATACGATGTGCTGTGGATTAGCGATACACGCTGAGTGAAGGGGGGAATTAGAAAGGCATTCGAGTTTTCGAACTTGATGAGTTTGTGATTATGAGGAAAATGGTGTATATCGGGTTTTATAAAACTCGTAGTTATTGGATTTGCGCTGGCACGACGCGAGATAAAAGCCGCGGATTGATATGTAATAAATGAGCTTTTAAGAATGGCTCAGTTGATTTATGAATTAGATTCATCTTTCGATACTCTTAATAATGGACTCCTATTATCTTTACAAAATCACCGATTAAAGTGTTACTTCAGCTCTTGTATTAAATTTGAAACATAGTATTGTCGTAGAAGAAATCAGAAAATTCAGTTATTTTGTTTAAAATGTGATTAACTGCGTCGAAAATGA
Source organism: Megastigmus stigmatizans (assembly GCA_900490015.1). Taxonomy (NCBI): domain Eukaryota; kingdom Metazoa; phylum Arthropoda; class Insecta; order Hymenoptera; family Megastigmidae; genus Megastigmus; species Megastigmus stigmatizans. The sequence continues at coordinate 20,832 of UELV01134320.1, read as the reverse complement.
ACGTAAAAATTGGAAATAATTTTAAAAGTAATCAGCTCACGCAAGAATTAACACTTTCTATGCCACTCGTCGACTTAATAATGCTTTCCCCGTATCTCCAATCTTTTCGATCTATTTCATTTTACTGCTTTGTTTTCCCTTATTTCTCGTCTTTTCGCTCTCGCTCTCCTTCTCCACCGGTCCCGAGTTTCCATCCTCTTTCTCGTTTCATCACACGTTTGCTGTTATACGTGCCGCGCAAGGAGAGAATCGCCGCCGCCGCCGCGTCTTTCTTATCTCTTATCGCCGAGGCTCTCCTTCGTCTCGGCGCCGCCACCGTTGCCGAATCGACTGCGTGCCGGGAATAGTTGCCAATTACTGTAAATTCGAGTCAATATTACACTCGGTTTCTTCGCGCTTATTTGTGTAAATAAAACGCGGAAATCGGAAAAGCAAGCGCGCCGGTGCGGATTTGCGACGACGGGGAGGGGAAAAAAATTACTTCGAGCTCGCATTGTTGCAGTTGGTGAATGGAAATACGATTTCAATGGGGATGGAGACTTGTCTTTTTTTTTTTATTTTGTTATAAATTATCTTTACGGAACTAATGATTAAAGTTTGGCTGCGAATCATAAGATACTCCTGTTAAATACGGCACAACGATATCTTTTGTAAGTTATAAAATAAACATTTATTTTGCCATAGGTACTGAATTTGGCGTAAAAACAAATTCATCAAGGGAAAAGTATATTCGAAGCTATACAGATCCCCGTTTTACCAAACTCGGAATCGACAATCCGCATGTAAAAGAAGCTTAACCAAGTGCGTTATAGAAAATGTTGTTTCGCTCTGCACAACAAAACTGTAACGCACACCGCCAGCAATATATGTATCTACGAGGTTGACTATAGAAGATTGGACTGTATGGGTCTATATATACATATATATGTGCAGTACGGCGAGTGTGTCGTCGCAATTATACGCAGCAGTATTTTTATCGAGAGACTACCGTTAATTATAGTTTCATCCCCTACATTGCCGCGAATTTCGAATTACTCGCGGCCACGCGTTCGCTTTGTCTTCCGCGTGCACCGCACAATGCCACAATGTTTTAAAACCATATATATATCTCTCGCGCATTTTTTCTCTCCTCTCGTTTTTTCGCCTGCTTCCTTTTGGGCGCCGCGCGGCCGCGATCGATTGTGTGCAGGAGCGCGCGTATCCCTCGCCGTGTCAACCCACTCGAATCCCACGAGCGCGACTCCGCGTCAATTATTAAATCGTTATTAACGGGTCAGCGTCATTGCGCACGTGCGCGATCCGATCGGTTCGATGAATGTACCAGTGCGGATACTCTCGTCTGTGTGAGTTGGCTTGTTTTTCTTTCGAGAGAGAGAGAGAGAGAGAGAGAGTTTTTTTGCGTTTTTAATCAGTTCAGCCCTCTCGTAAAGTGAGCTGTGGGTCGAAAAATTCCGTCGATGCCGAATGTTTTGAGTATAGAAGGATTTGTGTTTGTCGATTGCTTGAGTTGTGGTGTAGGAGAAAGCTTTGATATTGAAAAACGGGATGGAATTAAAAAAAATAAGGTTGAAATAAGAGATGACATCAATTGTTGGGTAGAGGACATTAAAAAAGCTTGTGTACATTTATATAGTAGTCCTTTCGATCTAAAAGGACGTTATTCACTCTAACTTCGAGGATTAATTCGTTTTCTATTTTTCCAAACTTTTTAAAACTAACGGAACTGTTTTAAAACTCCACCCACCCCATCGTTGAATTATCGTAAAGCACAGCCAATTACAAATACCAGCAATTAATTTCGAAAGTCCCGCCAAAACACACGCACACACACACACACACACACGTACATATCGCAACTATAGTCGCGATCTCAAGAAATATTCGTGGAATCGTGCACGGACCACTTCTCAGCTACTACCGGCCGCTGCATCGTCCACCGTGTGCCGATGTCGCCGTCCACTACACATAGCTCGTTACACTCGGTCCCGCATGGAAACTACAAATTCTCGGCGATATCCATGTGGAATTCACCTCTCCAGTCGCCCTGTATATACATATAGCGAGCGATTCCTGGCGCTTTTGGCACGACGTAAACGTATATATGTAGCCGCTCTCTCTCTCTCTCTCTCTCTTGCGCGCGCACACACACACATACAGACGGTGGATATAGGCGAGAGGTCGCGCATAGCGCGCGAGATTCGGTAGTCCGGACACGTAGCCCTGGGCCTCTCGCGGAATATTAGCCGGTGTAGTGGATTCGTGGGCGCGCGCCCGCTAGCGAGCGAGCGAGCGACAGCCGTGCATACCGTATTAAGCCCCAAGGGGACTATACTCTCCTCCGTACTCTCTCTTTCTCTACCTCTCTACCTCTCCATCTCTCTCTCTCTCTCTCTCTCTCTCTCTCTCTCTCTCTCTCTCTTGCTTTGGTAGAGGCACTATGTCGCATTCTCTCTCTCTCTCTCTCTCTGTCTATATTTGCCTTGGCTCTACTCTTTCCCGTGCTCCGTCGAGCGCATTTTACCCTTTTCTTTTTTGTATATAAACTTTGCATTTTGTGCAGCGCTCTCACTGTGGCTGGATGCATTTTTTAAATATTTTTTTGAAAATACGGCTTTGGCGGAGGGTTCCAAGTCTGAGAAGTGATTTTATTTTACTATTCTGGCCCTTGATGTTTTTCATATGACAAAGGCGACACGCGGAGTATATTCGCTTTAAAGGGAAGACTAGCAGTATATCCTCTTCCTCCGATCAATAACACTATAGACATTCGCGAGACTCTGCAAAACCTAATTTAGCATCGAGCCATCGACTACTTTCAGTGGCGTTTATTTACACATCGAACATCTTGCACGATATTCACAACTCGAATAACGGATATAGATCCATTCGTGCTCAATCGACGAAAACAACCTCGTTGTACTGCACGTGCACATATACACATACAAATTGCGAGTCTACAGCTGCATCGCACTTTCCTTGGAAACTGCATCCCCTTATACCCTACCCTCGACTCGCCATTTCGGCCGACCTCTGTAACTCAAAATTTACATATACCTCGTCCAAACAGGCTCGCAATAAATATATACTGTATATATACGTGGAACGCTCGGGCATGATGCATAAGTACTTGTGTACATGCGGGCTCTCGGCCTCGACCGGGCCGCTGCCGCGGCCTTATTGACGCGTGCACATATTTCATATACGGCCGAAAATGTTTTTGCGCGCGTCCTTTCGCCTCTTCTGCACACATACACATATGCATACATATAGACGTACGTTACGTGGTACATGTATACGTTCGTTTTGCTCAAAAACTGTATGCGCGCAGCGTATCTGTTGCGCGCGCGTATCGGTGGCCCCCGCCGAGCGTCGAGCCGAGCGCAAATACTCCTGTATTCATGAATCCCTCTCTTTTGCCCGAAGGCTCCCTCTCTCTCTCTCTCTCTCTCTCTCTCTACATGTGCGCGAGTGTGTAATGCTGTGCAGTCCAGGGACGGATGAGGAGGAGGAGGAGCGAAGAGGGAGGAAAATGGAAAAAAATTGCGCTCGAGGGAAGCTGCGAGAGGAACAAAATGGCGAGCAAGAAAGCTGATGTGCCTGGGACGGGGAAAACTGTTTAGAAATTTTCAGGCCTTTTTTTTCACTCTGTATATGTTTGAGTAATGCTGTTTGGCGCAAACTCGAGAGCGATTCTGTGCGTTTTGCTACAATTTGGAATTTCTGTGTATGTAGGAAAATTGTAGGAGTCCATGTAACGTGTACTGTATACTACCTATACAATAAACCTGTGAAAGCGTTATATATCGTATACCTCGAGTAGAAAAAGTCGAGTATGATAAGGCAAAGTTTGTTGATTCTCTCGTCAACCTTATTTATTCCAGTGATTTATTATTTTTCTCGAAAAAAAAGAGGATGGTTCGAATAAAGTGAGTATAAGAAGCGGAATAAAATGCGCGAATACATAAAAAGCCAGAACAAACAAAAGAAAGAAAAAAAAAAAGAAGTGAGAAAAAAAATGAGTCCGTACTTAAAGCGACACCTACTAGGCTCTGGAAAATAGCGCGTGATCATTCATTTTCGCAGTTTTCCGCGTATACACCTACTCTGCGGCTCTCGTAAAGTCGGTCCCGCGGCGCGTATTTTCGCGACGCTCGATAAAGTCCATCTGGAGCGGTGACGCCTCGCAAATTTCCCCTGTTTAGAGCCTCTCTCTTACCGCGGGCTGCTTTTATTGCTTCGTCCACGAGCTTCTCGAGCACTCTGGAAACGAACATTTTTTCGCGCTGCGCCTTTTTTTTTCTCCCGCTAAAATACCCGAGAAATGTAAAATTCAGTCCCTTGGATAAGATTTGTTCTGCTTCTAAAACGCATTAGAAAAACTATATGTTAAAGAACTATTTTGAGCTAAAATAAATTTACGAACTACAAGAAGAGACGATATTACTGCGAAATTCATTTTTTCTGTTAGATAATGCGTTCCTTTAAAGTTATTTAGAAAGTTGCATTTATCAAAAATCACGGAAAATAAGTTATTATAAATATATCGTTATTTTATCTGACTTAATAAAAAAGTCGGTTATATAAATTAAAGTAGCAGTAGTAGCTATTAAACGAAAACAACAAATTTATTCGGACTATTTCCTTTTTCAAAAAGCACTTTGATCAACGAGTCTTCTATTTATTGCAGGTCCACAAGTCTCCATCGCAAACAAACGCAGTAAAAGTCCTTCTCGGTGAGTACACCTCATGCGATTTTCGTAATTCTTCCCACTCGCAATAGTCGAAACGGCAACAATTACATTTCCTGAAACTAAAAGAAGAAAAAAAAGGAAACAAGTACAAATAAAAAAAAGTAAAAAACCAACGAGTTCAAGCTATATTACGCAATACAGGGTAAGTGGCAATCGGTTAAATGAAGTATACCGCACTTCTGGGGCCAACGACGCGTAAGTCGCGCGATTGGGGCAAAAAAAGACGAGCCGTTGCAGCCGGCTAAAGTAAGCGGAAAAAAGTAGCGCTCGCGCGCGGAAATTTTATAAATGTGTAAGTACCGATACATATTCACCTCCATCAAGCGTTGTTGATTTAAAGAGGAGAGCTGCGCTGCCGCGGTGGTGGGCACGTTACCCCCCGCTCTCTTTCTCTCTCTCTCTCTCTCTCTCTACACTGCAATCAAACGTCAATCTCAGGCGACGCGCGGCGCGAGCAATTTTCACGCAATTTGCCTCGGCGTGTTTTCTCGCCGCGGAAATATGAACTTTGAATTTTATCGCCCGCTCTCCTCCGACTGGGGTAGCGGCGGAATAGGGGGAGAGGGGACTTTCTTTCGACCTGATTTATTGGACTTTATTTCTAGGAAAAAGGAAGTCGCGAGACGCGAGACGCGCGCCCCAGTCTGCGGCACGATAACGGCGCGGTGAAATTTTTTACTCTAGCACTTCGTTGTTCGGAACTTTTGTCCGCGCCCGCGAGTCTTATGTTTTTTTATGAACTATTAAGAATCTTTTTCCAGTTTCGAGAAAGTTTTCACCCGTTTCTTCGATACTATTGGAAAGATAAACGGTCGTTAATAATTACATTTTTAGATTTTGAAAGTAGGGAACGGAAATTTTTGCTATTAAACGCGTATTAACGATTTGAAATATTCTGCCGAGCGTTATATTTTTAGTAAAGGTCGGTTTTGAAATTACATTTGGCAAGTCCTCAAAGCTACAGCAGCTGTAGTTAGCCAAAAAGCAAGCAGTTTATACGAGGCTTCAAAACGTTAGCGGAATAGATCGCAGCGCAAACCGAGGGCTGAATGAGAAACGAGATTTTAAGAAAGAGACACACACTCCCCCCTTAGAGACGACAGCGAGCCTATAGCGCACTTTGGCCCAGGAAATATGTAAAGCAAAGGAGCGTCGATTTGCACCCTCACGCTTACCGAAAATCCTCTACATTTTCTTATTCCTTCCCTCGCTACATATAAGAGATATGCACGCATTTGTTTCAATGTCCCGAGACGCCTAGTGCTCGAAGCCGAGGTCGAAGGTCGCGCGTTCTTTTTACGACTGCCGTATATACGCTCGTGTAAGTTATGGGCCGAGTAAGTGCGCGGACGACTCCCTGCCTGGGAAACGCTCGTGCAGTGATGCTCAACTAGATGGGAGTGTATCTCTCTTTGAAGGTTTGGCTTTAGCTGCAAGGAAAAGGATTTAAACGGTATTATAGGAGAGAAATATGTTAGTAATCGTCTCATTGCATACTTATTACTCAAAGTCCACGTAGGAGCTCCACAATGTAGAATTGGGTCACCTTTGCAAAACATTTTTTCATAACTTTATTATAAAAAGTCGGCATAAACGTACTTTTACGAGCTCCACCCTCGAACACTTCGAATTCGAAGTGCCCCGCAAAAGTGACTTCGATGTCCAGGGGGCCATTGCGCGTTGCGGAAATCTCGGAAACTCGGCGACAGCAAAAAAGGAGCGCGCGAAGCCGGAGTATATATATACGTGTAACAATACAGATTCGAAGTAATTCGCGCGCGCGCAGCTTACACCGAAGCAAACCGAAGAATGCTAAAGTCTCGGGGCGAGTGTACACTTCTTGGCTGCGAGAGAGAGAGAGAGAGAGGGAGAGAGAGAGAGAGAGAGAGAGATATGTATATATATACAGCAGGAGAGCAAGGCGTTATATAGACGGCGCAGACAATAATATCGCTCGGGCTCTTGTACACATATATATAGGAGAGTTCGCTCGGAGCGCACAGCATCCCTTCGGCCCGCAGAGTTTGCTACTTCTCTTCCAGGCGTGTTCGCCCTTCTCCCCAGCTCTCGCCGCGGCTCCCGCAGCCAAAGTCTAATTAAAGTGCAGCGACAAGTTAAATTAAAACACGATAATGTTGCCAACTTGGGTGGAGGGGCGAGCTTCTCAGCTCCAGCTCCTTTCTCTCTATATATATATATACAGGGAAATTTCGAGCGCGCGCGCTCTGTGCTCGTCTGACTGCTGCGCGCCTCGTTCTACTTTCCCTCCGCCCGGAGCAGCAATCCTCTCGATTTTCGTCGCGCTTACATATATATATGTACGCAGAACCGTGCCACCGAACTTTCTTTCATATATACTTTCTGCCGAGGAGTCGTGAGCACTTGGGCGCATCTCCGCGTAGTCCGGCTTATATACTCGTCATTGCCGCGCACTCTAGCGTCTATATATATCTATATATACATAACTTTGGCCGCTGTTGCAGCTAGAGCGCATGCAGCGCGTAACTTCGCTCGCAGAGAGAGAACGAGAGAGAGAGAGAGAGACGGTCTATAATCCTTTCAGGATGTGAGTGGGGGTGGAAAGCGTCGAGCGAAACTAGTTGTCGAAGTGTCTCTCTCGCTCCCTCTCTCGGTCTCGCTCGTTGCGCGAAAGAGAGAGAGAGAGAGAGAGAGAGAGAGAGAGAGGCACTGAATGAAAGCGACATGCCAATCCATTACGGGTCTCACGGACTACTTGCAAGCCCCGCGCGCCTCTATGTACGTGCAGTGCTACAGTTGCGGGGCTGGTACGATGTGGTGTACGATGGTGTGTGCGTGTGTGTGGCGGTGGTACCGAGCTGTGGGTGGGTTGTACGCGCGGCAGAAAAAATAAAATAGAGAAGAGGAAAGGCGCCGCTGCTGCCGCCGCGCGAGGCAGTGTTGCTACTGCGCTTGATCGATGATTTGATCGATGTGTGTGTGTGTGTGTGTTTGTGAGCGAGTAGCACGCGGCCGAGCTGCGGGTTTTCCAGCCTAAATGCTTGCGATTTGGGACTGAACATTTTCAAGTTCGATTAGTTTTCGTTTTCGTTTTTATAGCGAATTGCGTTACAATGAGTTTGTAGATGGATGCCGGGCTAATGGTATTAAACATTTTCCTAGTAACTTTAAGAATCGTGTCTCCGGCCTTTTAGCTGCTCACCGCGCTCAGTCGCTCTTAAAGTCGAAGAAAAGTATATATATATATATATATGAGAAAAAGAGGAAGCAGAAGAAGAAGAAGAAGAAGAGGACGAGGACTGCTAGAAGTAATAGAAAGCAAGAGTAGAGCGGAGAAAAGGAAGCCGGGCGTCTGTTTGTGAAGATCTCGGATACAGATTGAAGAGAAAGGACTAGAGCGAGAGGGAGGATATTCTCTCCCTCCCTCTCCCTCTCTCAAGATCTCCCGATGTATTGCGCTCTCGCGTATACTCGAGTGTTCCGCGTTGTTTGAGATAATGACATTGCGGGCCCCGGGGTTCGTAAGTCGGTTTTCAATGGCTCTCTCTCTCTCTCTCTCTCTCTCTCTCTCTCTCTCTCTCTCTTGCGCGCACGTCTACGTTTAATGAACGTCGAAACTGATTCGAACTCGAGCCGCGCGCGCAAGTGCGAGAACGCAGCGCCAAGAGCTGCCTACTGTTTCCGGATATTGACTGAGAATTTAATGTTTCTGTCGGGGAGAGCTGCGAGAGACCATGGAGAAAGAGTTTGCGAGAAAGGGATGAGAATGACCAATCGATACTCTTGTATCGAGCGAATGGAAGTGAGAGAGAGAGAACGAATGGACTCGCGCAGTTAAAAATAATTACTGCATAGCCAGATATATGTGGCCTTGTGATCTGTTTTTGTTTTTTTCATTATTGCTATAGCGATTCTTGAACATGGGAGCGAAATGGAATTTAATGGATTTCTGGAAAAAAGATATATACCAAGATACCTCGTGTGTTTTACTGAGATATTTCATTTGCTTTTTTGTATAATGTAAGTTATGGATTATGCACCTCTGATGATTTTCATTTCAATTGATGTACATCGACTCGGTATTGTTAGTTTTGTAATTTGCGAGAGAATTGAATTTCATTCGTTGAACACAATAAGATCATAAGTTACAGCTTGACTATTCAATCCACATACAATTTTACCAACATAATACAAGAATACATAAATCGAATATCTCCACTGACTACCAAACGGCTCATTTGACGCGACCATCGAGAGCAAAGAAAAAAGCACAAACAAGCAATCCCAAATAAAAAAGAAAGCGACACACCGAAACAGTTACCGATACAGTAGTCCTATATACAGAAGAGACAGCATGCGCAACAAGGTCGATTCACCGGGACGTCCCTCTCCAGTTCGCGCGAGCACAGAAGCGAGAGTCAAACTGTTCGCTCTAAAGTAGCAGCAGCAGCAGCAGCAGCCTCACATTTTTCGCCAAAAGCGACACACACAACGGGCTGGAATCGAGCAGAAAAGAAAGAGCTTCGAGCGCGCAAAGAAAAGAGTAGAGAGAGAGAGAGAGAGAGGGCATTTCGATTCCGGTGACACAGTGACACGGAACATAGAGGCTCTCGGCTCGTCCATTTTCCGCGAGCTGCTTTGATAAATAGAACGCTCCGGTATGTGTGCGTGTATACGTGTATATATAGGCGACAATGGGTCTATGTGGAGAGAGAGAGAGAGAGGCCGGAAGACCGGGGGCAGCTTTAATTTCCCCCGCGCGCCAGTTCCTGGCAATTACAGCCGAGAGAGAGAGAGAGAGAGAGAGAGAGAGAGAGAGAGAGAGGGCCGATAGCCATCTCTTTATCTTCACGAGACCACAATAGTCCTGCGAGAGAGCCGAGAGTACGACCCTGTCTGTCTGTCTGTCTGTCTGTCTGTCTGACTGACTCTGTTGCAGTGGAAAAGCTGCAAAGAGAGAGAAAGAGAGAGGGAAAGGGGGAGTCTCTGTTGCTGCGGAAAACTGCCCGTTTTTGTGCACGCCTTAATTAGCAGGCGATGAGTAGGAGCGAGGCGCTGAAGCGGCCTTTGATTGCGGCTTGGGATGTTACGTTGGATAGTCCACTTGCCCGCGGCAGGATTGACTTTTTCATTCGATATATATCTATCTATTTCATCTAAATCAACAATTAATAGAACAACATTAACACATTAAAAAGTCAATCGGATAGTTTTCTTTTATTCGTTTTTTTTTTAAAGGGCAAGACTATACAAGCAGCTATCGGTAAATTCAAAGCTCCATAAATTACCAATCCATCTCTCAGTGTTTTCCCCATCAAACTTTTCCCTCCATCTCCACTCATCTCCATCCCGTCCGTCCATCCATCCATTCATCCATCTCTCTCTCTCTCCTTCGGTTACGCATGAAAATTGTTATGCCGCGTACACACACACACTCACACGCACACGCTCACATCTAGAGAGCATCCCCTTCGCACGCGCTGCGGCCTCGGCGACCTTAATGATCATGAATTGGTAATGACGTGCCCGCGATGTATTGAATTTTGCAGCGAGAGACCGACGGAAAGAGAACCACGCGCACACACGTAGCAACACACTCTTCCGTATGTAAATTGATTACCGAGTATGGTCGGAAATGTGTGTGTGTGTGTATGTTTTATTCCATATATATACGCGGCACGTGTGTGGACATCGCGCGGGCAGCACGTGCTGCTACTGCTGCTGTAGATGAGGCGAGAGACGCGCGGCCGCGCCGATTGATGCCGAGCCCCGCCATCGCCGCCTTGCTGCACGGCTAATTTGTTCCGCGAAAATTTCGTTTGCGCGCGGGAGCTCGGCATCATTAGGGAGCCCTGGCCGCGATGTGTTTACACGAGTGCGCCTCGCCGTGACTTCGTTAAGCGCTGTAAATATATTCCTGTTTTAACTTTTTTTTTTATCTCGCGGTGCATATGGATTTTTCACTCGATTATTTGCGAAGATGCTAATGAAAAATTTGGTCGCACACGCGTTTGATTGGTGAGAGTCTCTCCAACAGGATTGATCGAGAGAATTTATATTAAAATTAGAATGAAAACATGACGAAGCTCCGAATATTACCCAATTTGAAATTCTCCAAAGTATTCTCGCAACTTCTCACCATCCACGCACACACGCGCGCACATACTAACAGTACCGAGAAATATCTGCCAGACGCCGTGGCTTAAAAATCGTCATTAGTCGTAGAACCGTAATACGTAAGCTGGCCTGTGTGCGCGTAGAGGTGTATACGCGTCGGTAGCGAGGGGACGACACGAGATGTCACGCAGTGTCCTCGCGAGATGAAACATGAACGCCGCGTACACACACGCCGAGCGGCAGTAGCAGCCGCGGCAGCAGGATGCGGATGAAGTGCATTAATCAAGCGGGTATGATACGCGTCCTTAACCCTTCCCTCCCCCCCCCCCC
>UELV01134319.1:0-21255 GCA_900490015.1 Megastigmus stigmatizans | reverse complement strand
TTGAATTGCTGCTAATTTATTATTAAGAATTATCATTTACTTTAATTTTTAGTAAATAATACTTGCAGTTGTGTGGTATGACTATTATAAATTTAGCTTTCAAAATTATGCATGAGTTTTTGAAAAGCTAAGCTTACCGCGAATATAAAAAAAAATAAAAGAAACGATAGAATACTAAAATTTTTTACAAAAAATAACTGTGGGCTTGATTATTTGGATCCCTGCGAAGTTGTGTGTTTGTCGCGAACATGATTTAGATATTCCAGCTGCGAACAATAAAAACTAATCAATTATGCTTTATGATCGATTGTGTTGATTCATAATGGAATAATATATTGAAAAGCGATTTTAAGTGTCAGTATTGTTCGATAATTTGCGTTTTTAGTGTCTATTCAGCGAAAAATTAAAAGTCAAACTCGCGCGCGCGCACAAACCGTATTAAACTATAATCTAAATTGCAGCACTTGGCTGGATTTACGACAACGTATTAAAAGCACTCAGCTGCTTTACTTCGATTAAGTGTGAATAATTATACTTAAAGCATATTATTACACACCATGTATAATTGCTTTTATTCTAAGTATTTGTAAATATATTTACCGTGTGTCAAAATTATTATTGAATTCGTCGATTTTTACAAATTCGAGGTTGAAAGAAATAAGAGATATTACGAAGTCAATGTTTGTCTCGGCGAGTTGTCTATCATTACAAAGTTCTTGCGTGAATATGAATTAAAGCGTACACGTACGCGATCCATAGTATATAAATATTGTATGATTACATGTCGCACGAGCGGATCGCCAGTGTCAGCTAGGATAGGCGCGAGTCGTTGAACTTTGATCGATTTCCAGCTCGCTCTCGAGTGCCGCCCGTTGTAAGGGTTAAATGTGTAATGTCAGCGGGAATTTCAAGACTGCAGCGATCTTCGCCTATAGCGAATGTTTTCTTTCATCCGATTCTATAGTAACTGGTGCACTGTATCGATTCCACTGACTAATGTCGTGGGTGGTAATTTCGCCATTTGTAATTAGTTTAATTGCTGCGCGAGCTTTTATTCCATATGATGATACTTAAATTTTTTGCGAATCGATATTATTGCTGCCGTCGTATATAGCTCGCTTGGCTAGATGCGAGATAGTTTTATGTACTTTGCATTCACAATGACTGTGACATAAGTTAACCGACAACTGTAAGTGTGTATACATACCGTTTTATGCGCGGACAAATGAAAATTATAGGCGTTCACTGCTGGTGGAATGTGTATAAAATAGAGAATAAAATATATGAAAATACGGAAATATGGATGCGCACTCTGAGCAATGCGTAATATGCAATGTCAAGTGATTTACAATCCAAATATGGAACTATTTATAGACTTGTCCATTTTTCAAAGGCAAACGCTAAAAATGAAAAAAGAAGGGTATAGCTAAAATGGTCCGAAAAAAGAAATGGAATGTTAGCCTGCACAGTGAACATCAAAGCGTCGCGAAGGAGGCCTAGGAAGGGCATAAATCTCGCGGAAGACTGCGCGCGCTCACGAGATAATATAATTCCATAAGATGTATATGTATATATACAGTCTGTCGACTCGATCCCTCTGATAGTCATCCATACAGGCCTAACTGACTCTTTTAACGCTACACAACTACATAAAACCATCCAATTCGCATTTGTTTTGCCTCGTACTAGGAACACGTTTTGTAAAGCTAACTTTAAGCATTGAATGCTATACGCGATACGAATCGATTGCCTTCAGCAATCAAAAAATATTTTTAGCCGTACATAGATATGCGCGTATATAGATGAAGCATCAGCGAGGAGGAAGAGCTGTTGGCCGTCTCCAGGCTTTGTCATCCTTCTTTTTTCAATCTCTCCCCCCTATGCACTCTTGTATACATTTCGTACGTGCGTGCATCCGAAACGAGATCCGAAATCGGGCAGCGATCTCTGAATCAGCGGCCGCGTACCGGTCCTCGTCCTTTTCTCCCCGTTTCTGCGCACTGCAGTGTATGTACACGAATGTTTTACGAGGCCGAAAGAGAGAGAGGGAGACTCGCTTTATGAATATTAATCGCGGGCGCGGGCAGACTTCTTTTGATTCGGCTACCTTCGTTGCTGCTGCTCTGCCCTCGTGTTCTGTTCAATTGTTGCGGACGAGGAAACCATGCGCCATAGGAGAGATTTTTGGCATTTTTCCACGGATATTCGTGATTTTCGCGAACTATGTAGTCTTTTGCTTCTTCGCCGTGATAATTTTAAGATAATTGTAAGTCTTGTTCGTTGAAATTTACATTTACATGATCTGAGCTCAATGTATAATTTTTCCTCGCAAAGTAACAGTGGGTGATGGCTCGGGCACAAAAAGACCACCCAAAAAATCAGTTATTCAGATACATATGTATATAGATATAAGCGGCGAGCTGCAGAGCGCAAACACTGGCAATGTACAGGGCGCAGACGAGTTTTCATGCGTCGACGGCGAGGATCGATAACAAATAATCGCGCGACTGGCTGTCGTTCGGTGAGTTGTTCGCGATACTCGTGTATCGGCACTGTTATTTCTTCCTTCTCCTCGGCTCTTATTCCTCCACTTGTTCTTCTTCTTCTTCTTCTTCTTCTTCTTCTTCTTCGTTCTCCACCTCCTCTTCCACCTCCATCTTCTTCTTCAAAGTTTTTTTCTCTTTAATTTTCGTGTTTCTTCGGATCCGGCGCGCGGCTCGCGTTATGTTTATGCACTCGTACGAAGGCGTTCCCATTGTGCATTGCGCTGCCGCCGCCGCCGCACCGCGCGAGTATAATTTTTTTCCGTACCCAGAGGTTTATTGCCCGGGCTTATTAAGTCCCTTTTATATGCGGTTGCAGTTGCTCGTTTGTCCCGCGCGGTTCTCTCTCGCCCCCTCTCTCTCTCTCTCTCTCTCTTTCTCTCTCTCGCCCTCTCTTCTCTGTACACACGGCTGTTGACATGCATTTTCGCGCGTCCGCCTTCGTTATCGATCTTGCTGGCTGCTTTTTCCCTCGTAGCGGCCCGGACACGATAACCACGCGGTCGCCTGGAAGCTTGTACAACCTTTTCGTCGATTGCTGAACGAGATGAGCCGTGTCCTGCAAGTTTTATTTACGAACGGGAACGAAATAACCTACATAAAGAGCAGATATCGGTCACTTGGTGTCATTTGATGCCTATGATTCAGGAAGCGAACGCGACAAATCCACTCTCGGCTATTGCTGCTGCTACTAATTAAAGCGCTTCTTTTCAATTTCGGCCAACGCAAACGACTATAGAGGCAATAGCGCGAGAGCGTCGCAGAAGAAGCAGAAGAAAAAGAAGTAGTAGAAGAAGCGAGGAACGTCGCCAAAGAATTTGTCGGTCCTAGTATACGCACTACGCGGCAATTGCCCCTCGCTACTGCTTGAAAAACATCCGAGACATTTATTCTATTCGGACCATCCGTTATGCTACTCCTTTCCCGAATGATGAAGCGACGCTTAATGGATACGATTTTCTGCGCTCGCGCCGCGACGCGACGTCTCCTCCTTTAGCGCTTCTCCGGCGTTTATGCTAATTGCTTAACAGCCCGCGCAAGCGCGACATTCTCTCCAGCTATAGTTCCTCTACCCCTCCCCCCCCTCTCTTTCTCTCTCTTTTGCTTTTCCGTCGTAAAAAAAAAGCGTTAAACTCGTCTAGTCTTTCTTCGGTGTGCGTTCAGCCTAATTAGGCGCAAAGCGAACCTCGACAGGCCAAATATCTCTTTGCCGCCGTCGCTTGGCTGAGGAAAAAAAAAGAAGCGCGCTTTATTATCGCTCGCCTCTAATCCTTTTCTCTTTTGCTCTCTTTCGGGACGAGAGAAACTTCTCTCCTTTTAGCCTTTGATGTAGTTTTTTTTTATTACTGACTTTATAAGAACGAAAATACTTATCTTCTAACAAAAAGTTAATTTTTTCCTCAATTTGTTAACCAGCTGTTCTGTTACAACGTACTAATTACAGCTGCAATTTGACAGAAAACCAGCGATATTAAATTCACGTTGAGATTTAATTTCTTAATTTTTTAATTCAGAATTTATGGCGAAAAATAAGCAACAGAGAGGTAAAAGATAAAAATGAGTGATTTTAAAGTAAAAGTGCGCTGCAATTATTTTTTAAACTCGGTGTCGACGACTAACGCTAGTTTTGTTTGCACTAGCCAAGGTTAGTTTCATTGTCTATTCATTTCAACATTTAGTTTTGACTTTCTTTTCTGTAAATTGTGCCATTTTTCACTTGCAAATGTGGAAGTTTGATACATTTAGATTGTGTACCTGGAAAGAAACAAAAGAACATAAACCGAGTCGTAAAAATGATAACAGTGCAGTCAGTGCTTCATTAAGGCGATGTGGCTGTGAAACTTTGCTGAAAAATACCTAAATTATTACTCCTATAGGTAGTTTGTAAAATATTGAAGTATATTATGAAGGACAGTTTATTTATTAATTATTTCTTCGAGAAATTAAAAAATTTCTTGCGGCCTTATTAAAAAAATCTTCAAATCAGCTGATGAACAATAATTGTCTTGAGTAGAAGTTTCAATAACAACAAAAGCTGAAATTCGAAACTCTATATGTCTAGTTCATTGGTCCAGCTTAATGACCAATATTAGAACAGATGGCTTATTAACCTGCGATATTGTTCACGTTTATCCTGTATATATGGCAAATGAATTAATGTTTCGTTTATCCATTCAATTTGACTAAATATATCTAAAAAATAATAGGAGTATATTCTTAGATATCGGCCTTACCGTAAACGACTATTTCTACTGAACCGCGAATGCTTTTCCCACGTCCAAAAACAAACGACCTGTTAGTATTTAATAAACCACAAATTTCGTTTCCGGCATTCCTCAACGCAGATAAGTAAAACACAATGAACTCGTCAAATTAAAAGCGAAGTCGGTGGCAGCAGTAGCGAGCAAAAAAGAGTTGGGAAGGCACCACGTAGGTAGTAGGAGTCGTGTCGTCACGCAGCTCATCAACAAAAGACAAAACTGCTTTATCGCTACAGAATGAGGTCCACTCGATCCAACGATAATACACCGTCCTTCAGCGTAATAATACATGCGATGTATAAAGCCGCGCACCTACGAAATCTTGATTCTGGCCGGCAGCTCAGCTCTTTCTTACCTTCTTCCCATGGGAGCTCGCCTTTTATCCATATCCGCACAAAGCACCTAATATCAAACTCACGTATACGCGGATGCAGATTTTTGTCGAGGATCTTTATGCAGTTACGGAACGAGTCTGGAAGCTCGGCTGCCACTGCTGCTGCCGTTGCCTCTCCTTCCCAGCAGCAGTTTGATTACGCTGTAGCCTTTTTTGGCTCTCGCGTGTACATGCGGCGGCGTGCGCGAGCCTTTAATTGCGGCCGTTAAGGTGTGCGTTTTATTTGGCAAGTAATTGTTCGCAAGGAGCTCAAGCTCCTTTGAAACGTCAGCCAACCGTTGCTACTGCTGCTGCTGCTGCTGCTGCTGCTGTGCAGTACGCCTGACCTTTTTCTATAAATATGGATAGTTTGCGAGAAATTCGCAGAATGCAATGTTGTGCTTACGCAGTAATAGTGCAATACTGTAACCAAATTGCATATTTGGTGTGTTTTGATCGAATCATCTTGATAACAAGTTTTTTTATTGTTGGACAAGGTTCAGAATTATGCACACAAAATGAGTTTGTAGGCAAATCGATTGTATTGTTTTGAAAATATTTTTGATGCTTGTATTAATAGAGAGTATAATATTAAGACCATTTGAATCTATGCTGATAAAGAAATCCATGTTCTACTTTCATTCGAGTGTAAATGTAATCTTTGTATGTATCAAGCTCCTGCGATAAGACTTGCTGTCTGATAATACTAACACAATTAGTACGTACCGAATTCTTTAATTCTAATTTCAGCTGCGGGTTGAACATAGGAAAATTCTGGTTTGTTATTCGAGAGGTGAGTCTTGCCAAGGATATATAGCCATTAAATTTGAGAAAAAGCATTTAAAAAGAAATTACGCGGCGCGATATAGCTTAATTAAAAAAATAAAAGTTGACGATTGCGAGATGCTCGTAAAAGTTCGAGAGAAATTCAAACTACACACTGTGGTTATTTCGTAACGTTTTATTTTCATTCCTTAATTAAATGAAGTTCTGAAATTTAAATAACTATTTCTAGAAAACGCATGATATACCGCGCGGGGATATATTTTTATAACCTTGCATTATTCTTACATAAAATGTGCTACTAACATTTTTGAAACTTCACGACGTAAAGCAAGAATACAGTTGGAACGATACTTATATCAATACTACACTGTAAATCCAAGTGTGTAAGATTACACGTTTGAGTCATAAATTTTACACACTAGGAAGTGTGTTACCTATTGTAAAGTCCAAGCTGTAACAGAAACGTGTTACTTTAACACACTTGGATTTGGCGCGTAGTATATAGTCAATCAAAAATATGTTTAACGAACGTTTAAAATATTTAACTACATTTTTTTCAAAGCTTTCGCGCAGTGCGCTGACAAGACCGTTTAGTCGATTTTTAAAACGAGCCGACGAGATATCATGTTTACACGTGCTTGTGCGTAATAAACGTGGATTAGTCAGTGATAAAATGTACTTATGCTTCGTGTGCGCGATTAACATAGCATATTTTTGTATACATTATGTATTTTGAAATTCTTCATAACAAATATAAAAATCAACTTGTTAGTTGATTTATGTTATTCGTTCAATGGAATGTGGTTTGGGTATCATTTGGTATATAATGACTTTTTGAAAATCATTAGCTTTATGTCCTCTTAATATTAAAATGGACGATAAAAAACTTTTATCTGTACTCTCTAAATTGCTCGAGTAATCGTACAATCTCTTATATTATTCGCAATGTCCAAATGAAAAATTGTCTTTGAGAAAGAATTGCACAGCGCTTGGCCATATCGAAAAAAAGTGCAGGTGAAACTCAAGGAAAAGCTGGCGTCTAGAAGCGCAGGTCCACCTATACGTATAAGAGCTGTGGTACAAGAGAAAGAGAGAATGTGCGCGCATGAGCGTATAATCGCGCGCATGCAGAGCGACGGCCTACACGCTAGTCGGGTCCGTTCGCCGCTCGGCTCTGCAGCTCTCCACTGCTATCTTGTCGGCTGTCAGATTGTTGACACGGCCAGTGACACGTTTAATAGGATTATTTATGCGTCCAAAGTGGCTTAAACGGCTCCCTCCGGGGACTCTCCCCTCTGCCCCTCTCTTTTGCTGCTGCTGCTGCTGCTCTCGCTATCGCTTTATCTACCTGCGAGCCGCGCGCACCACAATTACGTCGTAGAGCGGGGATCTCTATCGTATCGGGGGATTATGCGTTCTTGGACGGAGCTTTGGACTCGAGCGACTCGCGGCGCGAGTGCCTCGGCTGTGTTACGGCCGGCAACGGATCGAGCGAAAGCTGCTTGCTTTGATTACAATTGGGTCAAGCGTATAGGAAAATATATCTGAATAATTGGGCCGATTCTTTGAGCATCGCACGGCTGTTTAGCAAATTAGCTTAAAAGGATGTAAATAGAGGAAGATTTTTGCGGAAATGCTGCGTGTCTCGATGTTTGGGTCGCGCGTGTATTTTTTACCAACATGCAGCATCCTGATGTGCTTGCGTTTCTTTTGCATATGCACGGATGAGTCAATCCCAGTTGTCTGAGTTTTACGACCGAACTCTCGTTCCTTTTTTGAGCTTTTGCTTCGTTTAGGGGTGATGGACCTTCTTGCTGAATCATTTCTCGGGTTCTCGTATTTTGCGACTTTATTTTTAACCCGATATATACGGGGGGAAGTGATATTATTTGAAAGTCGCGCAACGATAATCTCATTTTATTCTCATGCAGCCAGTTTCTTTCAAATGAAAGATAATTTAAACGTCGTAACAATCATGCTAAGGAACATTTCTCATATGATTAAAACAGAAAATGATGATCATTATACGCAAAGTTATTTCAAGTAGTATATAAATATGGAATCAGGTCGTCCGTTTCATTGGATGCTTCACTCGCAATCGTCAAATTCATTTCAAGCCAAACTTAAGACAATCCTTTTCGTTCCAGACATTATCACGATATAGAATTAAATATTATTTAAAATCGCTAGCTGCACCTAAACATTATTGGAATAATTTCCATTCCAAGTAAAAAAAGCACCACATTGCGAATACCAATTTCAAAAGCATCCAGAAGATCTGTTCTACTTTCGCTAAAAACAGAAGAATCAGATATGAAATTATGAAATATTTAAGAGTGCGATGACTTTGCTAATTGTATTGAAAGTTTTTCGCGTCTGCAGCTGTGGAGGAAGAGAAAATGTTCCTCGGCGCTTGGCCGATGGCTTTTCCGGAGAAGCAGATTCTCACGTGAGTGTTCACCAGAGAAGAAGAGCCCGCATGGCCGACCGCATTTGCGCGAGTCGATTGCGGTGGTGGCGGCAGCGGCTAAGCTCGCCCCCGATCGATACCCGCGCCGCGGAGAGCCAGCAAAAGGGAAAGAGGGAGAGAGAGAGAGAGAGAGAGAGAGAGAGAGACATACTAAACCAACCCGAGGTCTCGTGAATTTTCGCGGGGCCAACAAAATGTTTGCTCTAGTCTCCAAAACTCGGACTCGTTTCACATTTTCTTATCGATTGCCAGTATATACCGAGGCGTGTATCAAAAATTCTTTTCTGTTCTTAGAAGGAATGGTTTTTTTTTTTACAATGGGTAGTATCGTAGGTATGTAGTTTTATCAGAAATGTTTAGATGCAAGAGATTGATATTTTTCAATTAAAGGTACTACAATTGTTGATTCAAAAAATTTTCCAGTCGAAATTAATACAAATGGCGATTATGACAATTTGTAAACACCAACAGGATCCTGTTATTGTTTACAAAACAGTTCAAAATAATATTATCATTTTACAGAAATACAACTAATCGCAGGTTTGCGGTTTGAAAAAAGTATTTGTTTTTCACAATATTTTAAATTATCAGAGCGATTAAAGTCAAACGAATAAAGTCAGAACCATAAATTTCCGGCCTTTATTACTTACCTATATTAAGCACCTAGTTGTACAACAGTTGTTTTCTAGGAAGATAGAAAGAAATGCTGTAAAAATTCAGAGCACTGTGGTCATGAAAATATTTTACAAAATGGCTGCTAATAAAAATTAAAATGTGAGAGTAAAGCTAATTTTCTTAGGTCGCGGTGCAATTGAAACTTCAACTAAGTAGGTAGTGCAAGAGAGATAAAATATGAAATGAAATTCAAGCCGAGTGGAGGCGACTCATGAAATCACGTCTACCGAGAGTGCACTTTTCGAAAAAGCAAATCAAGCGCTCTCATTAGCCGGAAAAATTGAGCACATCGCGACGAATTCGTTTCCGCGACTAACGATTCCCCGGCGACTTTCCCATCGTGCAGCCTCTTCCTCTTGATAGCAGTAGCAGCAGCAGCAGCAGCAGCAGCAGCAGCAGCAGCAGCAATAGCAACAGTAGTAACAGCTGCAGGCAGACGGCCGCGCGCCGCAAATCCTCTTTTCGTCGCGCGCATCCCATAAAGCATAGCGAGAAAAGCCGGGGAGGCAGGGGGTAAGGGGGCGAGTAGAGGCTGCAAATAAACTTTTTCCCGCCCGCAAGTGCACTGCCTCGGGCGCAATCAGTGACGCTGCTTCTGCCGCCGCCGCCGTTCATGCTGCACCGGTTCCTCTCGTTCTCTCTCTCTCTCTCTCTCTCTCTCGCTCTCGTCCCCCGAAAACCGCAAATCACCCGCGGGGACACGCGGACCGCATGCATGTGCACGGGAGATGAGCGCACCGCACCGCGACGTAATTGGCCTGAGCGCTTCGTCCTCCTCCTCGCCGTCGCCGTCCTGGTCGTCGCGAGAGCTTATTAGCTGCAGCCCAGAGCCCACCGACTCTATGTCCGGGAATAAAACAATAATCCTAGAGGCTGCACACGCGTACGTGGAGCGCCTATAACGGGCCTTGGTGGGATTTTCGCTTGACCGCGCGATTTTCCCGCCGCGAGCTTGCCCCGATGCGAGAGAGTTGTTGGGACACCGCGGCTCTCTGCTCGTTAGAGGCCGGATTTATATTTGGGGAATTGCTTAGCTGCACCGTATATATAATAGCGCAGGCACCGAATCAGCTCGTTCGTTGCGATTGCTTTTTCCTTTTGACGCGCTGCGATTCCAGCTGACTTGGAGCTTTAATTGGGACTTGAGCTGCACGTTCGCTGCTGCTGGTCTCGTGCTTATCGAATGAAAATATAAATATGACGGATCGCAGCTCTTTTGTGCTACTTTTCTCATATTTCGTTTGAATAATTCAAATGAAATTTGTTACTAATCCGATGAGAATCTAGCTGTGTTATCGAGAAAATTAATCCGGTAATAAAATGGATAAACTCTTGACAGTTTTCAAGTATTTTATACTTTGCATCGATGTACCGATATCCCAAATAAAACAATAGCCGCATTAATCTAAAACTGCAAAGACTGGATTTCGTGGGAGTTTGGGCAATGCAAAGTGCAGTTCGGGTCCGAATTCAGAACCGGAGTTTAAGGTAGGTTGACCGCGCAGTTGCAATCGAACGCAGTCTAAAAATAACCGCATTCCCAATCCCTCAGATAATGCTCTCGATGCATCTCGCAGTAAGTTAAATAAGTTTTGCCAGTGCGTATTTGTGAATTAATGATATTCGGAGCATTTATTGGATATCGAGGAAAACTCGATATTTTACTTATGTAAGTAAGATGTAATTCTGTAAAATTCTATAAATTATGCAACGTATATAACATTTTTCGTG
This sequence comes from Megastigmus stigmatizans, assembly GCA_900490015.1. Lineage (NCBI taxonomy): Eukaryota > Metazoa > Arthropoda > Insecta > Hymenoptera > Megastigmidae > Megastigmus > Megastigmus stigmatizans. The sequence goes on along the minus strand of UELV01134319.1, from coordinate 10,416 downwards.
TCGAGTAAGTATTATATATATACAGAATCATATATAAACTTTTTTTTTTGATAAATTGAAAAATTCAGCTCGAAAGAGTGTATAAGTTATATTGAGTATTTTTGATTAGTAAATTATTCCGCAAAATGTGGTTGCATAAATTATTTATTACGGACGTAACTTTTGATCAGGTTACATGAAAAAATGACTCTAATAAACAAAAAAGATTGCAAGTTCTGATGTAACGTTCCCATGCATAAATTTACGTTGAATAAATACTGCACGGAATGATTCATGGTCCACGAGAGGACCGAGTTTCGTCTATTAATTCGTAAAAAAACTCGTTTCCCTAAACTGTCGTGGTTATTTTTACAATATTTTTAATCAGTCTCGAACAAGCATAACCACAGCTTTTGAAATAGAAAACATTATAGTGAGGTTAGTGTCGGCAATTAGATTGTGTTCAGCTCTCATCATCGGCTCTCCGGAAACAAAAGCCAGACTCGAGTCTTTTAGTTGGCTTGCTCGAGGCCTCTCGAAGAGCAGCCACGCCGAGTAGGAGGAGATTGTGCGTTCCGGGAATCGAAGAAATTTTGCCGCCGTCTCTCTCTCGACCACACCCAAAGACGATACACATACCTATATATACACACAGAGAGAGAGAGAGTGAGAGAGGCGCGCAATTTCAGTCTCTTCCTCTCAATCTCTCCCTCCTCTCTCTCTCTCTCTCTCTCTCTCTCTCTCTCTCTCTCTCTCTCTCTCTCTCTCTCTCTGTTTCTGAACGTCGAAAGATGTATCCCTCGAGGCGCTTCCGGGAATCCGAAAAAAAACCTCTAATCGCCACGGTAGCGCCTCGTTTTCTCTCGCTGCTTCTTTGTCTCGGCCTCGAAAATTGTAAGCGCTGACTTTTGTTGCCAGAGATATTACGAGACTCCTCTTGGCTCTTTGAGCAGCGACGAAAATGCCGACGACGTTCGGATGAACCACGTGTGCGTTGAGAGATCATCGAGAATATGGCTCAAGTCTCAGAGATTTGCCAGAATTTTGGCGTTTCGCTTGGCGATGAGTGAGGCTGTGATTGATTGAGTTTCTAAAGAGACGAGCGGCTGTGTAGGCATTGTAAATGTGTGTCTGTGAAAAGATGTATCATTTGGTTTTTATAGGCTAACGATTGATTTTAAAGCACTTGGTAATAGCTGCCTGACAATGAAGCTTCAGATAGGTATACTAAAATAACTACATAACGATATAAAAAATAAATTGAAGACGCTGATATTGAAAACAACTTTGAATAAAGTGCTAAATTGGCGATTTGAGGTAAATTAAAACCTGTTTTTAAACGATTCTTTGTAATAGTGACGTTTCATTAAATGTTACCGCCTTGAAACCTTGATTAAACATATGTTAATTCGCTATTATAAAAATGTTTCTTCTATTTAAGTAATATTTTTTTACGCGTTAACATTTTTATTAAAAAAAAACAAAAAAACATAATAAGCATCAATCAATCAAATGCAGCAATTAACGATTCAGCGGGAAATTTAAAAAATTTCACTCTTTATTTCAAACCACCGCACTGCAGAAAAGAAAATAATAATAAGTACGTAAATTTCAATATTCGATCAGCCGTTATCAATAAGGTTGAATCTTTGGAAAGTCTGGTGCATCTGTTTGCTTAAATGATGGGGCAAAAATTTCAAGCGGTGATATATCTTTGTTAGAAATTCGATACAAATCTTCCATTTGGTTTTCTGCATATTTTACTTTATAGACTCGTTAGTTGGCGCGCGCGCTCGCACAAACACACACACACACACACACACATTGCACTGGATGCATATTGTAGAATCTGCACACTCGGACACGCGCGAGTTATTTTCTAAATTGATTTCCAGCGCACAAATGAGTAATCAGCGATGGATTTAGATGTGCGTAAATGCATTTACAGGAAACTGAAATCACGTAGGGAATTCCGTGTGCATGTCGGGGAATCAATTCACCTTCTTAAAAGTAATCGCATATCATTAGCGCGCCGTTGCTCCGCGGCCGTTTGCTGCGTCTCTCTCTCTTTCTCTATCTATCTATATACATGCATATATACGTGTGTGCGGTGTTGCGCCTATACGTGTATACATATTAACACGTTTTTCGATATACATGTGAAGGAAGGCTTGGTCGTTATATAAACAAATTAAAATTAAACTGTATACAATAATTCAAAAGCTCGTGATTCTTTTCCTTCGAAACGCGCTGCTTCGGCATCAATCTCCTTTTCATTTGCATCATCAATAATTGTAATTATCGTCAGACAAATAGGCCATTTTCACTCCAGGAACGTAAGCTGTGAAGGTCTAAACTTAAAAAACGCAAATTTCCACTTTTATCCAATACACTTGCAGATAAGATAATGCAGATATCGAAAGAGTGCTCCTCGGCAACAGCAACAACAACAACAATAGGCGCGATCGTCAAAATGCAAGTTTCACTGTACGGTACAGTCAGTCGAAGGAAGGCCAGTTCACACAAGTTGTGCGTGGTGTAGAATATCCCACGCGCTTTCTATCGCATCGCTGGATTAAAAGTGATCCCGCGCTCGCGTCTCGATGCTTATCTCTGCAGGCGGGCATATCGATATAGAGGCGTTGTGTAAGAAAACGTCCCTTACCCGGTAATCGAGCCCATCATCCACGTTTTGACACAGTGCCGCGCGCGACTCGTCAATACAATGACGAAAACTTTCTCGGCCAAATGAACTCGGCGCTTTGTCTCTCGAGCCTGTCTCTGTCCGACATAATAATGTCGAGAGATGCTGCTCAAGAGTCCGACTCGTCCGTGGGATTTTGAAAGCCGTGCCGAGAGCTGTTATGCTCTTCTCTCTCTCTTTCTCTCTCTCTCTCTCTCTGTCTCTATCTCTGTGTGTGTGCTTTATTTGCTTCTCGGCGTCGTCGTGTAGTGGACGACTCAGTTCAGTTGTTCGGGATGCTCGAGCTACTAACGGTAGAATTCACCGAAGCTCTCCCGACTGTTTTATCACATTTTTATTCGGACCTGCTTTTCTTTCTTCTCTTTTAAGACTCATGAGCATGCAAATATACGTTTTGAGATACGATTTTTAGAGATAAAAGTTTTGCCCCTTCGTTGAACGTTGTTTCTGCATGTGAAGGTTTAAAAGTGACTGCTTAATTATCCCTTCTCAATCAGCGGAGTTCTGCAGTAACATAAAGTCCGTTGGTTTTCTTCCATAAATCGTAGAAATCAATCGGCGAGGCAATGAATCAGTTGTAAAAGAGATTTAAGTATATAATTAATGTGCGGGCTTCATTATCGTTAATTATATCGACGTTCATTAAGTCGATTAGGTCGTCGGCTACACTAAAAAATTTCACTCGAAATTCTTCCCAAGCTTAGCGAAAAGCTATACCTAGATTGAATTTATTTTTTTGTTCCTTCAAACTAGGTCAATCGTATGTTTTACAGTTGCAGCACAAAAGTGTTTCAATGCTGCGCTAAAGATATTGGCGCAACAATATTCGCCGCTGTGTGCAGTGCATGCGAGTCATAAAATATTGATTTACACTGCAGCAGACGCGGCGTTAATGCTGACAGTAAGCTTAAAATATTGATTTATCGGGATATACAGTAACAATAAAATTACGACTACTTGAAATACTTTACGCTAAATTCAGCTGAGCTATACGGCGTAGACTCGAACGGCAGATTTGGTTAAAACTGCAGTGTAGCACGTAATTTTGAAATAAACAAAAGCCGCGTATAGAGCGAGCGATGGAAGTTTGAGGTTTAGCACGAAGAGTCAGAGCAGCAGCCGCGAGTCGAGCGGAGCAAGTGGGGGAAGTGGGTGAAGCTGCAACGTCCATCGCGGGTGCGTCAGCTGTCAGGTGGTTCGTGAATCGTGCAGTATAGTCGAGAGGAATTCGTCGACCCACGCATTTGGCCGCGGCCCCGCTTAGCTCGCTGCACAGTCGCGGCGGAGAATAATCTGTCCGTCACGCAATTCGACCGACTCCCAAAGTGCAGATGCTATCTGCGGTCCTCTCGACGGTACACTCGCTGCTGCTGCTCCTCCCTCGCCTATGCATCAGAGCTCCTACACGGGCTGCTTGCGACTCTCGACCGCTGCAGCGCCGCACGAAGGAGACTCGCTTTTTCGAGCTCAAAGTAAACGAGTTGCAGCGATCTTGTTTGTTTCTTGTGTGTTCTGAAGAGAGGAATGAAGTTCTAGTTCAATTTAATTTTGGTTCGTTAGGGTGTATTTTTGTTGCTTAGAGTCGATTGTTCATTTAATGTATTTTATTCATTTCGTTGGCAGTTAGGAAGTATTATTTGTTCATTTGCAGCACTTGAGAAATATCTTTTTAAACTGGTCAATTTCCCGGAGTTGAATGAGTTACCGAGAAATAGAAAAAGGTATATCAGAACTTTTAATCCAATGCCCATAATTACATATATAGTCGATTCGGAGAAAATCTTTTCTTTTACTGCACTTGTAAACTTCTTGCAGCCGCTCCTTAGCGTCTCTATGTTCCCCTTTCCTCAATCGTCTCCATACCTACAACTCTTTCTCACATTGTCACTTTTATTCTCATACGATTACGGCTGCTGCGACTATAGTTATACAATTCCATTCATCCTCTCTTGCTCCTTTCTTTTTTTTTCTTCTGCGGTCAGACTTTTCTCCGCCACCTACAGCTTCGGTCCATTGTTTAATCGCCGAGCTCGTCGGCCTCTAAAGCCTTCGTTTCTCTCTTCTTCAAGTTCTCTCCAACTCTGAATATCGTCCGACCAAAGCGGCGGCAGCTCATTCGACTTTCTGACGTGCATTCTCATTCGTCGGGGCAGGTTTTGACTAGAAACTCGCCGCCGCGCGCCTGGAGTGGGAGACCAACAGAGACGAGAGACGAGAGAGAAGACGAGTCGTTGAAAGGACACGAGAGAGAGCAGTGAAGAAGTGAAAGGAAGGATTACAAATGTAAAAACTCTAGCTGCAATGATAAATATGTTTTGATGCGGAATAAAGCTATAATTGAAGCGTGGAACTTGGCTTCGGTTTCTGTCGAAATTGCATTTTCTCCCGTCTCCATCCTTCCATTCCACGTACAATTTTGTAATTTATCATCTGGATGAAAAATTAAGACGTCTAGATCCGTGAATTTTATACGGATCAGATGGAATTAGAGTTAATTGTTGCATGGCATGAGTTGCTTCCACTTCGACCTTGTACACAGTTCAATCACTGCCAATAACACTGTTACGGGGCTAAGATCATTTTTCAAAATATGTTTAGTATTATTGGTGTTTTTCCTTTACGACATTATTAATTGAGCTATACTAAGTCAATGAGAACCTATGTCTATGAGAAGAGCCGAGTATCGCGAGCATAGCGTCTAAAATCGAGTTGATACCGGCATGCACGGATAATCGGCAGCTCCCTTGGCGAGGTGTGCGATGCAGAGCAACGGCGTCGGCGGCGGCGCAGGGGCTTGACGCACCGATCATAACGAGATGTAAGCGCGCGCCGAGATCACACGGCGACTCTCTCATTACCATACAATGCCGCTCCCCTCTTCTCGACCCAGCGTTTACACCGACTCCCCACCCACTCCAGCTCTCTCGGACTAATGGGATCGCGCTGACGAGTGCAGAGCCGCGCGCGCGGACGCTCGATAACAGCTGGGCTGCACTGTTTAGCTGCTGCTAGAGCACGATAACCCTATATAGCGCGCGGTCTCTGCTCTTAATATTAAAATTGTTCCTGATAAACATTGCGATGCGGCGCGGCTGTCCGTCCAGCTTGACCATTCCACGGAGGAGATGAGCGCTGCGAGGATTGCGAAAGCTGATCTGGTAGGTGATGCCGGAGGCTTGGATTCGGGACGGATTTTCCTTCGAATCGATTGCTCGTTATTCATTTTTATTATCCATATTTCGAGGCCGATTGGCTTACTCTTGATACTGGAAAGGTATAGAAAATGAATGTACACCGCGATCGGTATATATTATGCAAAATGGAAAATTAACCGCAATGTCAATTAACTTTTCATTTTATTCATTCGGTTATAATTATTTTCATACTTTACGATTTGCGGTACAAAAAAATTTCTCGATCTTATCTCGACATGTCGATTCGATGATAAAAAAAAAACAAAACTATACGCTTGCGCAACGCCAAATTACGAGCTGCTATACGAGCGCGCCAAGTTTTGCCATTTCTAAAATCGAGTGTCTTTTTTTTCTCATTACGCCAATGGCTTGTCGTGTTTAGCGAAATTGACGAAAGAGCTGGTTGGAGATATATATCGGTTCTCGAGACTCATGTCCGGCGAAAATCAATTTCGACGCCTACATGTAAATCACTTAATTCTTATATACTGCAGGATTATCTGTCAGCTACTGTTACTTGGAGTTGCCTTAGTTGAAAAAAACTATTGTGTGAAATATTTTCTGGATTTTTCCCCTAGTCGAAAGATAAACCATAATCATTTGGATTATAAAATTATATTCAAAATACTAATTATTGATAATTGAAAATTGTCCATTCTGCAGAGTACTTCAAACTTGTATTCGCATGCTAAAGTAATCAGGCAATTTTTCGAGCTTCAGCTTAATCAAACTGTCGCTCGAAGCCGAAGTCGACTTGCTCGTATAGCCGTAAAGCCGGCAAATTTGTATAAAACAAAAGGGGCAAGCTCGCGCTCGCTGCACACGTTAACGAAATTACTCGCGGAAGAGCACGAGCACGAGCATCGGCCGCAGACTCTGGACTCGCTGCAGCAGAGGCGCGCGGGCGCGTAACTCACCTCCTCTATATACGTATATGCGATGTATTCAGTTGGCCGCTCGAAAATATGCAGCGCCTTTTCTTCTCTCGTCTCCCGACGCCATACGCCATACGCCATATACGCCATACGCTATACGCGAATAGCCCTTTCGCTTTTACGGCGCTACTTTTATAGTCCCTGCGCGCGCGAGCCTCTGCGCTTCGGCCGCTTGGGCGTCGAGAGCTGCGCGCGCGCCTATAACCGACACTCCCAAGACTTCGCTTCGTCGTTTTACCTCCGAGTTTTAACGTTTATACTTTTTTTTTTCTTCTTTCGTTCGAGAACAATGTTTTTTTTTTTTTTTTTTCTAGCTTAACCGACTGCGGCGCAACTGAGACGGATGTAAATTGAAGGTCCGAGTTCCGAGGCGCTGACGATGGATCGGCGTAGTTTTTCTCGGTTCGGTGGCTGATTTTTAATTCCCCGCGGATTAATTGTCCAGCTGGTTCCTGGGGATCGGCGCGCTGCGGGATTTATTTGATATAATATGTTAGCGACGAGAGGTAAGAGAGTCGCTACCGGGCTTTTTTTTCGGCAGCCGCCCGAGACGTGCGCCTTCATACGAATCGCTCTGCTCACGCGAACGGGTTTTTCTTCTTTCGACGATTCATATTTTGCGCAGTGATGTCTCTCGTACGAGTTTCTGGACATTTTTTCCCCTTTCGAATCCCTCGCTTTTGCGCATAAGGCACGAAATATTAAAAAGTTTGACGAGGACCTGGTAGGATTAAAATTCTTTCCCGTCTGCAGGTATCCTCTCACGATTGCATGTGCAGAGTTTTTAACGTTTTGACAGAGAATTACTGACCCACGGTGTCGAGTATAAAAATATAAAATTAAAAATTATTTCCTTGCTGAGCGAACTCGACCGAATTTTCTTATCAGCTAAAAAGCCAAGAGAATTGTAAAGAATTAAAAAAAAAAGTAAGTCCTGTCTTCCCACGGCTGATACATATCCCATAGCGGAGTCTGTCTCTCACATCCGTTGGCAGGTTGCGGGACGATTATGCGGGTGAAGTGGCCAGGGCCCGGCAGTAGCAGCAGTAGCATAGCAGCAGTAGCAGCTCCGCACTATCCGATCCAGGAAGCAATCATCCCGTGCTCTCTAATACCTTTAAGCAGATAAACGTCCCCGCGCTGGCTCACTATATATGCTGGGGACACGCGTGCTCCGCTCTCTCTCTCTCTCTCTCTCTCTCTCTCTCTCTCTCTCTGTGTGTGTCTGCGTGTGTGCCGATGTCAATTGTGCTCGGCGCGAGAGATATTTAGCTCTTTCGCGCATGCTATATATACGCCAGCTCACGGCTATTATGTGTGTGCGCGGGGCTATTGGGCCGCGTGCACTTGATAGCGCGCGCGCACCTTGCCTGCATCTATACTCTCTGCAGCTCTCTGCTCTCTGATCTCTGTTCTCTGCGCCGGAGAGAGATGACTGATTAGCCTCTCGTTTCGCGCCTATAAAAGCCGATGGACGAGGAGTGTTTTGTCCCATTTTCTGCACCGCTCATCCCCGGCACCGATTGTTTGCCTTCTCTAGCTCTCTCTCTCTCTCTCTCTCTCTCTCTCTCTCTCTCTCTCTCTCTCTCTCTCGCTTGGTCAAATGCCGAGGAAATAAAGCACGCAATTGCTTTCTCAATGAAAAATAGTTAAGAGAGGTATTTAGCTCCGATGGATGTGGATAATCTTTTATTCACTGCGCGGCAGAGTTTTGCTGGAATTCTTGCGCAGATCTCCAAGATACGAACTTCTCTGATGATCCGCTAATCATTGTATACAGTTAAAAATTAGCGCTCTGTGCGATGCATTTAAAATTGAACTGCTAATTGCGCGAACCGGATTCCGTTGCAGAGCTTAAAAGCTGGGTAGCCGCAAGTAGAATAAAAAATACTCTTATATTATACAGTTTTGAATGCCGTGATAAGAGAGCTGACTAGAAATGTATTTTCACGATAAAAGTATAGGTATTTTTCGCATATTTTTAAAATCATGCAAGAGCATATAAAATTGCGCAAAATAAACAAATGCCGCGTTTATGAGTATTTATATCGTTCACGCAATTGTACCTTATATATACTACACGAGCGGCATTTGAATAATTGCATAAAAAAGTTGCGGTGTCAGTTACTTAATGCGTGCGTGAAAAATTAAAACGATACTTCTTAGCACGCGATATCGCGCGAACGAGTGAAACGTTATAAGCTACTCGAAGCAGCCGAGATTTTGAAATACTTTCGACTCGCAGTAGGCATTATCAAGCGTATAAAGTACGAGTAGCTGCTCCTTTTTATAGAACAATAATGTACTTCTATGGCTTTGGCCTCTTGGCGTACATTTTCATGTCCTCGATAAATAACGAAAAGGAGGCAGAGTCGAAGGTATCAGCAGCGCGAAAGAACGATGCAATATTCTCGTAAGCCTCGGCGATCCGAAAGATGAGTCACCGATCCTTCTCTCTCTCTCTCTCTCGCTCTCTTATCCCCAGCGGATTTCCGGGTTGAAAGACCTACCTTGGCTGCCTTTTTTTTCCTTTTATCCGCGCGCATCGCCCATTGCGAGAAAAGCGTGATGCATTATATAGGAACGAAAATAATTGTAGTCGGCGTTAACAAGCTGATGTGGTCTGTTCTAGCAATAAACTGGCATGATTTGTTTCTTCTTCGGGAGAAGGTGCAGTTACGAGGCGCAGGCAGAGCCTCTACCTATATACACCGACTCTATACAGCCTCAGCTCGAACCGCTTCTCCTCTTGACATTCGTATAAAAGCATAGCTTGGAGAATGCAAGTCTACGCGAGGCTCGCTTATTCCTTCGCTGCGCTTACTTATATCGTGCGGGACGATTGTTAAAAAGTCGTAATCATTAATTATCGCTTTGATAGCTGTATAAGCCGGGCGTTGTAGTAACTGGCTTTTCTTTTTTATTTTACAAAAATTCGATTTATATATCGTTGCTATAGGTCAAGATATGATTAATGCGTAGTGTACTTATGTTGCTAAAATTATATATTTAGCCATTTTTTGTTCAACAAAAAAAAAAGAACTGAGGTAGTTGATCCGATTATCGATAGCGTAAGAAAAGAGTCGACTTATTAAGCATTTTATTCAGTAATATTTTGTAATTGAGTGATAAGAAAAATTTCATTAGTCAAAGAAGGGTCTTCTTTAATTAAATAAAAAAAAAAGAATAAAAATGACCGCATATTTATTTTAAAAATGATGTTGGAAAAAAAAAACGCGATGTAGCAATTATCGATAGTCAATTTGAGATTGGGAGCAGTTATCTATAGTCGCCAGACCCAATTATCGATAGCTCCGAAAATTATGGTTGTAGGTTAAGGGTTATGTTAGATTTTACTTTTTTGACAAGTTATTTATAGTTTTTTTGACAAAAATTATACTTTTATTAAAATTATATAATTTTATTAATATAAAACAGAAATAAATATAATAATAAACGTAATTAAATTACAATTAAGGTAACAATAATTTTTTACAATCTCTCGGACACAGAAATTACAGGAACATCAATTGAGATCAACAAGTATTAATGCTAAATAAAAATTTAAGAATAAAACAAAGTTTAGTTTGTAACAATGTTACTC
>UELV01134318.1:18268-37708 GCA_900490015.1 Megastigmus stigmatizans | reverse complement strand
TCTCTCTCTCTCTCTCTCTCTCTGTAGGGTTGGGAGAGCCGCCGCCGCTGCTGCTGCTGCTACTCTCACAGAGAGAGAGAGAGAGAGAGAGAGAGAGAGAGGCGCTCCTTTAAATGTTATTCGGCCGGAACGGCTAGCGACGCGAAAGGATAATGGACGATTCGACGCGACAAATGGAATACACAGTAGCCCGAGAGAGACGGAGAAAGAGGGGGGAGGGAGGTGGAGGGAGAGGGAAAGGGGGAAAAAAGCGATTGCCGCTCGGACGAACACTTTGGGGAGGGTGTGCAGAGAGGCAGGCAGACGCCGGCGTTCGTTGGTTGGCTGCCTGGACACCCGAGCGAGCGCCAGTTTCGCATCAAACGTGCAAAAGCTCTCTCTCTCTCTCTCTCTCTCTCTCACCCCCTCCCTCTCTCTTCCTCGTCGTTCTTTATATCGGATGAAGGAGCGAGAGAGAGAGAGAGAGAGATAGAGAGAGAGAGAGAGAGAGAGAGAGAGAGAGTTTCGATTGTTTCCGCGGTCGCGGCTATAGTTTTTTACTCCTTTTCGTTTTTTTGTGTTACTTGCGCGCGTTCTCTTTTTGATTTTAAGCTCCGTCGGCGAGCGAATATGTCTTTGTGTATGCTTTCCGGAGCCTCGGGACGAAGCGCGATGGGCTAAAAGAGATTTGTCCATATGCGTATGCTTGAGATGATTGAACTTTACACTCTAAATATTTCAGCCCCGAATTTCACTCAAGCCAGCAGTGGTGACATATACGAGGACAATTTCTGTCCGCGAGGATTATATATATATACTTTGGCTGGCCGCGAGAGGAACACTACAGAGCTTTTTTACTCAATGCATATAGAGCGGCGATTTAGGATCAATGTTGACTATTTGCGCTCACCATTTTATGGCGAAGCTAACTTTTAATTTCACGGCCATCAAATTGATTAACGCGGAATATAAACTAGAATTTTATCAAAGTTATACGTGGTCCAGCGTACCAATAATATTGTCAATGTATTCAACCCTGTACCATAGTGAATTTTTCAGGGGCACATTTTTCTAAAAGACAAATAACAAAAGTAATGATGGTTCTATAGGTTTAGGGGGTCGCTGATTACGAATGTGGCATCAGTATTTGAAAATTCATTATGGTGGATGCAAATTTCAAAAAATCTGATTTATCGAAAATTGCAGATGCCAGATTCGTAACCAGCGATACCAAAAACCCCAATTACCCAAATTCGTTCGAAAGTGACTCCGTGACCGAATTTTCCCTGAAAAATCTAACATTTTTCATTGTAAATTGTTAAAAAAAACATTTGAGCAATTGAGTGTGAAAGGTCTATGACAGAAAGACTGAAAAAAGTAGTGTGTCATTATAGTAGCTTCTGCCACTGAAAGAGTTAATTAGTATAGATTCAAATTTCACTGGTTTAACGAGCGAAATGAAAATACGATTAAAGAATTAACAATTTGAAAGTGATAAGCTCCTTTTCCCACGGGTATACGATTTAAAAAATTTTATTTATAATACCACGTGGATCGCGTGTACGCGTAATACATCATATCTTGACAGTTCCCAAGTACAACATGTTCGCTGTTTCCAAGGTCTCGTAGTTTCCAAACTAACAGTTCGCCAAGGTTTGACTGTGCAATGTTGTATTATCATTCATCATATATGCTAGATGAGTTATAATATACCGCCTACCTCACTTTCGAGCTTCATCGAACGTCAAGTTTATAATTAAATTCATAAAAGCGGAATTGTTTTGTACATCGAAAACTGATGGGAACTATCCGTATTTCGCTTAGTTATAGCAGCACTAATGTAACGTAATGATTTAATCAAGGTACATAATATAATATCCAAATTTCTCATTAAAAAACTTTTCAATTACGTATTACCTATGTGTCTTTAATATGTACATTTTGCATGAATTTATTGCATAATGATGCGGAAAAAAGGGAAATTTAGTAGGTGCAGGCACTAGTTGAGTGGGAGGAATTCTCTCGTTGTTTCCGGAGAGGAAGTCAGATAGAGTTGAGAGTTCGTATATTATACATGCTCGCGCAAACTGACGCGGCGCACAGAGGCTTTATTTACCACTGTAATTATGTCAAATCTATTCAAGTCATTTTGTATTTTAACTATGCAGAACAACAGCACAAATGTTGTAATTTCTGTAACAACAATTAAAATCTATCTTATATTTTCGAGGATTTCTTTCGCGCCCTTCAATTTTTCAGAAACACATTTGCATAAAGTAGATTTCATACTAGAATGTTTAAGAATTTTTTTAATACCGAACATAAAACATTCACTAAACCTGCAAAAAATTATTAAATTATGAAATTCCAAGATTTCAATTCTCCGTGTAACACGCAATAAGAGTTCCGCTATCCCAAAAAGGACATTGGTTCGGTCGCACCCCGTTCCTGATAGTCTCAGCCGCTCCGAAAAGCGAGACACACACATAACAGAATACTTTTCTCTCGCTCACGCGGGTCGTTAATTAACACGAACGCACACGCGACTCTTCGCATTATGCATATATATATGTACATATACAAGGAAGGAGGATGATGGCGGCGGCCGGCTGCAGATGTGCACGCATACCCATGTGTGCGTGCGGGGTCGACGATCGGAGAGACACAGAGAGAGAGAGAGAGAGAGAGGCGCGCGCGATTTGCAGGTAGATCGGGACTCGGGAGGCAGCAGCAGCAGCAGCAGCAGCGGCTCGCGCGTGCGCCACACGCTAGTGTACAGGGCCGTGACTGCAATGTCCGATTACACTTCCGCCACTCGCGTAGATGGCGCTGGACCGAGTCTCTCTCTCTCTCTCTATGTGTGTGTGTGTGTGTGTGTGTGCATGTGTACCGCAGCGGCGGCAGAGGCTTTGCCCCGTGTGCGTGTGTGATCGGATGGGTGGGTAGAGTCAGTAGAATGAGAGAGAGAGAGAGAGAGAGGCGCGATGTCGTACACGCCGCTCGAAGCTTCCTGTGCCCGACGATCTTCGCTGAATCAGCGTCGCGGGGGTGTCGCGTGCGCGCCTCCTTTGAGCTCCGATACACTCGCACGGGCCGTACGCCAAATCGCAGACCGTGCGTACACTACGATCCTGCGGCGGCCGTCTTTTTTTGCCGTCTGCCGTGTGTTTTCTCTCTCTCTCTCTCTCCCTCCTTGCAAGGATTTAGTTGGCCGAGAGATGGACGTTTTGTTTTTGGGAGGAAGCACGAATGATGCATTTTGCGGATTTACATAGTTATATACTTTGAATTTATAACAATTTCTATAATGCTTTAGATAACTTTATGGTTTGATAAAGCTAATTGTGTGTAATTGCGTATAACATACGACTAATTGAAATTTATGCGACATAACAAATGCTAAATATCCTCATGACACGCAAAGTTGCAATTTGTCTGTATACAATTAAGAAAAATGCAAACTTTCAAGTATATTACTACTCTACGTATATAGAAGAATAAAAAATATGCTTAAGTTATTTTCTATCAATATAAAGAAAAAAAGATGTTTACGTGCACGCTAAATCTCTTAGAGTGGAAAACCACTCTTATAGTGTGAAAATCCAATCTTAGCTTCAGTGAAAGTAGTTAACTGTATTTAGAGTTATTTATTCACTCTAAAACTAAAGTTTTTGTATCAGTAGAAAAAAACGCTCTATGTAAGAGTTGATTGTTCTCTATTTAAAAGTGAAACATATGTAACAATTTATTTACACAGGTTTCCTATGTAACGATACATTATTTTTGATATGTTTAAATATTTTTAGCAATTCTGGTTTCCGCATATTGTAATATTATAAAATTTTAATATTCCCGATGAATATTAAAGCAATAAGTATATATATTTATATATAACTTCGATTTGCCGATGCCCCTGTTTCCAATGCGTATAATAGCTTTTCAAATTCACATTGCAAATTTATTATTAACACGCAAAATATAGTTCATTGGATTTACGAACATGACTTTGTTAGCTTTGTACTTGTTGTACTAACTAATAAATTCGTAAGTGCAACCAATTAAAATAAGTTGACCCAACCAATTCAGATTTTAGATGCTGCAACAAAAAATGTGGTAGGAGTAACGAATAAAATTGGTTTTCCGTCAATAAACATACTTTTCACAATTGAATATTTTGAGGTTAGAATTTACGCACTCTACCATTAGAGTGAATTTAGAGTGAATTTTAAGCTTACTATAAATTACTCAAATACTAGAGTGATATTGTTCACTCCAATTTTTAGATAGACTTTTTCACTTTATAAGAGTTACTTTTCACTCTAAAAGAAATTAAAAGCAACTATAGAGTGGATTTTCACTCTAAATTATTTAGCGTGTGGCATTTAATTTTATATGCAAACATGTAGTGATACATTATTAATTAACTTTATACTTGTGTCTATGCGTAATTGAATTACTTTACTATAGAATATAACCGAATTAAAAGTTCATATTTTATATTCATTTTATGTGAATTAAGTATCTATAAACTCGCAATAGTGAATCTTTGGCTACTCGTGCAGACAAAGAATTTTCAAACACTGCACACTGGCTTCTTTGTTCTTCTCCCGCCAATAAACCAAAAATACAATAACAACAAAGTAACTCTCCGCGAAACGCGATATCTTCATTCCTGCAGCCCAAGGCAACGCAATCTCCATCCAACAATCCCAACCGATCTCACAGCTCTGCGCAAAAAAAAATCATCGAACAAAAGCCCATTAAGCTTCTCGCGCAATCTCCAAAAGACGAAGAATCAATTTGCCCTCTCTCCCACTCACAACGTCCTCGTCTCTTACACACGAACACACATACACACACACACACACAGCCACACACGCGCAGGCGGATAATACGCGCTCCGGTGCGGTGCGGTGCAACGACGGCGTCGGCGGCGAGAGCTCGACTCGATTGATGCCGCAGCAGCAGCAGCAGCGACGCGTATATAGAAAGCGAGAGAACACACGTACCTCAACGCGTGTATAACCCACCTCTACTCCTCCCACACACACCCTATATATCCCTCGTCTCGCTCGCGCGCACGACTAATTCCGTCAGCTGTCTAAGCATCGTTATCGTCCCGAGTGTGCCGCCGACCAGCGTCTCTCTCTCTCTCTCTCTCTCTCTCTCTCTCTCTCTCTCACGTGCTATAGGCGAGGGGGGAGGACGAAGAAACTACTGTGTATAACAGATGCTCAGCGAATCTAAGTTTGGCGAACTCGCGAAATTGCAAATTAAAGCGCGTGCGGGAGAGCGACAGTCGGATAGATATACAGATTGATGAGTAATTTTATTTTGTTGTTAAACAAAGCTACATTATACTTGCAGTTAAATATTCATATGTAGAGTCAGTCTGTGGTTATGATATTTATATATAGCACTAACAAGGATTATGAAAATGAAATAATTTACATTAATTATGGTCAAATATGCCAGCCACGTTGTTGAACACGGCAATATCTGAATTAAAAGTTATACATAGGGTATAGAATTTTCAATTTCGATCAATAAAAATAAAAAGCGATAGATATAATTGTGCACATAACTGTATGATATGCAGTATATCAAATTAAAGCAATTCGCAAATGCAAATTGGAATACCTTCAACTTGATAAAGCATAAAATTTAAACTATTATAATAATAGAGAGAGAGAGAGAGAGAGAGAGAGAGAGAGAGAGAGAGAGAGAGAGAGAGATAAAATTGCTCCTAATAGATTTCAATAAAATTAAGCCCCGGGGTCAGCATAACGCGAGTCTTATCCTTGTCGTGCAGCATACCCGAATATATTCTCCCTCGAATTCTTAAAATCTTCGAATCGTTCAAACTTTTTCTTTTTTCATTTGCACTATTGTGACGCGAGTATTGAGACAGCTTCTCATATATACGAAATATTTTTGGCACTTTTATATTCATTTTGGAGTATTATATGTTTGCAGCAAAGTGTTTTAAATAATTTTGCCAAGGTCGAAATGGAAGCTTGAAAACAAACTTTTTTCAAGTTTCGCTTTACAGAAAAAAAATATGTAAAAAGTCCAGCATCATCGTGCAATTAAAATACACCCAAATAAAAGCATTAAAAAAAATAGTGCTGATAATACAAAATACAATTCAGTGGCATTAAAAAAGGGTCACTGCAATAGATGCTCTCTTGGTATATACAAAGAATTTTTGCCGAACTAACCCCGCGGGATCTACTCTAATGCAGCCGCGCACTTGATTTAATAATAAAATAGTTCAAATGTTCAGCGCGCCGCAGCCGCACACCCCGTATAAATCAAATTTATTCGACGTTTAGCATTTACGCGAAACACAACCCCTCCGCCTCCCCCGGATTAAAGTGTGCACGCGTGCGCACCTTTCTTTTTATACAACGAACCGAAAAAAAAGCGGCCACCATACATATATAGCAACGGAACAGAACAAAACAGTCGCACAGCGCGCTGGAATAACGCGCACAAGAGCTCCCCGTTTATTATCCGAGTTTATTTCACATATATAGCCACGGTACACAATATAAAAATTCCATAATAAAATTTTATCTCGAGCGCATTTTCTGAATGCACGCGCTAAAAAGAGTTGCTGCTGCTCCCGCGCTCGCTCGCACTTTTTTTCTTCCCTCGAAAAGCAGCAAAGATTTCCATTCGCGGCCCTCGCCTCTCGTCTCTGCTAGCGCGCGGAGTTTCGGCGCCCACCCATTTACTCCCGAAAAAGAAAAGAAAGAAAACGAGGAGGAGAAAGAACGAGGGAAGGAAGAAGTGGCATAAACCGAAACAAAAGGAGGAGGAGAAGGAACAAACAAGGAAAAGTATAGAGGAGAGACGCATTCTCGCGCGCGAATCGTCGAGAGAGAGAGAGAGAGAGAGACTTTTGTTTTTCACGGCTGCACCGCCGCCGCCGCTCGAGACTGTATATGCGCCGCCGCGGCACTCCATTTTTCATTTCAGATATCGCGACCCGTGCGCGCGGCGAAAACAGCGCAATCTTATTACCGCTCTTCTACTCGTGCCTCCGACTATACCATCCGCCCCCGAATAGTTGAGATAATAAAGAGAACGGCCCTGCAGATAAAGCCGTAATGAAAGAGAGTGCGAGAGAAAGAGTGGTTTAGAACGTTCGCCGCGCTGCAGAGAAAGCGAGGAAGCACGCGAGAATTGAGGAGATAGTCCTGAGGGAAAAAGAGAGAGAGAGAGAGAGAGAGAGAGAGAGAGAGAGAGAAAGGTGCTTTGTCGAGGATTGATTTTTCGCGAGTTTAACGCCATCCTCCAAGTGCCTCGCGCACTACTACGTGCACACACAAAGATCGATGCCAGTATAGGCGCCAAAGTGCACTATTGTATCGTTGGCGAGCGCTTTGTTTTTTTCTTTTATCGACGCACTGCACACGTGTGCCCGTTACCAATGCTGCTCTTTTTACTGGACCAATCGTATATAAAATGTTCTACAAGCTTTATGGATGTTGTTGTTGGTGAGCGTGGGAGGAACATCGATCTATAGACGTAGCATCGATCGATAAGATAGCGCTGGACTGGTTTTAATCCGTGTTTGCGGTGTTTTGATAATAATGCGCAAACTGTAACATGGCCGCATTCTATAATCGATTGTTTCTGCATGTGTGTACTTATGCAGATGCCAGCAAGATTGTAGATTCAAGCGGCACAGTATTAAATTCGCATTTTGAAAAAGCGGCCATCAGTTATTTAAACATCAATGCACAGATCCTCAAATGTTGGTCAAATATTTTATCAATATTCCAATGCAAATGCTCCAATATGATTATTCAATACACATTTATACAGGTCATAAGAAAACAGATGCAATATTATTTTTCATGGAGTGCAAAAGTATTGAATATTTCCAATTATTAATTTAGGTACCTATTACGTGCGGCGTATGCAAGCGTATTCGTGTCGGATTGCTCTGGTACCGAATTTAATAATAGGTTTATCGTATCTAATTTTAAGTTCGGGGCTTAACCTATATATTCCCCTCGATGATCCAAAACGATCGCATGACGAATTCCAATCGAAAATTATAAAAAAAAAAAGAAGGAAATCGCATAGTCGCACGGGTCGTAATACTCGAAGAACCAAGAGAGTATATAGGTATGGAAAACATTGAAAATGCTCTTCATTCCGGGCTCTTTATTTCCCAGCGCGCGAACTCTCCTTCGAAAATCGCTGACACGGAGAGCGCCGGAGCGCGCTGGAAAATTCAGCGTCGCGCAACTACAGCAGTCGTCCTCGTTCTTCTCTCCTACTTCTCGTCACGAGAGAGCACCGAAAAAAAAAAGTGTGCAGAGAAAGGATAAAGGAAGAGAGGAGAAAGTATATAAAAAAAGGACGACGCTTTTCGCGATTTCCGACGACTATACGCGGGGAGGCACACGACTCCGCTGATACGAAAAGCGAGAGAAAGAGAAAGAGAGTGCAGAGTGAGAGGCAACTTTGGCGTGTTCGCTCGGTACGCGGATTTTCATTTCAAGGCTTGGGGAAATTTTAGCTGTGCGTGCTTCGCACTTGACTTGGTTTTTGACGGCTGCCGCCACCGCTGCTACTGCTACTGCTACTGCTAGTAGGTGGTGGTGGTGGTGGAGAGCCCGAACACCAGTGGTAGATGAAAAAAGTTGGAGAGGAAGAGTGATTGTGGATAAATAGGATGAGCAAAGAGGAGGATAAAGACTGGGGGGAAAAAAAAGAGCTGCGCGGTAGTTGTGGGCGGAGCGCGCGATGATTGAAGGATCGAGGCGGGCTGGGTCGAGGATGAGTGCAGCCGATAGAGACGCTCACCTATTATACTGAACCAATTGCGAGACAATTACGTAATGCTCCTTATCCTTCTTTATCACTGCACAGAAATTATCGTCGAGGAATGAAACGAGCGTTGCAGATGTAATTTTTAAGCTCTATACCGGCGTGGGTCAGCTATTTTTAATCGATTTACATGGTTCGGTAAGCGAGAACCTCTATTATAGTTACAAAATCTGAGCTCGATAATTTTCAATTGACGAAATCGCTGTAGGAACCTAGTAGAGTAATCTTTAACAAGTATTTAAGAATAAAACAAAGTGTATATACATTTTTTCGCACAACTATACGACTTTCGATGTATTATAAATAAGACAAATAAACACGTATCCACAAGCTGCATGGCAACACAACTTGTTAAAATTCAGACGTTACATTTTCTGGGAAGAAAACCTGCAGTCGGATGAAAAGCGTCAAGCGAGAAATGGCGGCGTGGCGGAGTAGAGCGAAAAAAGCAGACGCGGGGGAGAGGGAGAGATTGGAAGGAAGGAAGGGACAACAGGCAAAGAGAGGCGACGTGGCGTGGCACAGAGAAAAGGCTTTTAATCGGAGGTCGATCCTTTAGCGGTGCGACGAGGGAGTGACGTTGCACAAAAAAAAACCGCCCATATATATACCTGGGGCACTAGATAAAAAGAAACGATGATCTAGCTATGGGTGCTGGCACTTTGGGAATGAGCACAGTGCTCGCGCTGATACAAAAACCGCATCGAGGACTCGCTCGGGGGAGCGATATTCGCTTGACGAATTTGCTCGAGATAGAGATGAAAGGGAGAGAGAGAGACCCTGGCGGTACTACTGACAAGGGGGATTACTCTTACGTCCGCGCGCGTATCACCATTTCGCGATTATATTGCTGAGGTCGCGGAAAGAAAAAGTGTCGAGCTCTCTCGCACTCTCACTCATATTTTCTCATTTTCTCTCATACATCCAGCGCCAGTCTACCGTTCGGAAACTTCATTTCACTCGTTTGCTCAATTTTTGCCGATCTACTGTACCTATAATACCCGCCACTTCTACATCCTTCCTTTTTTCTCGCGCGCCCGCGCCCGCTTTTATATTCGCGGAATCGCTTTTTATCGTCGTGATTCCTGATACGTGCTCTCGCAATGTCTAGTGTGTCTGAAAAAAGTTTCGTTTCGCTTAGCCGCTCTTTTTTTTTTCTTATTCCGAATATGATGTCGAGGAAGAAATTGCCGAGATGACGATGAGAATTATTCGAATTCGATATATAGAGAAAGTCGATGGCAATTGTTGTTGCGCTGGATTACGGAGTATACATTTTATCGGTCTCAATGTGCAATTGAAAAGATAATGAAACTATTTACGAGATTAACATACTTTCATAGACTTGTACCTGTTTTGATTTTTACCAATCTCTATTAGATATCCGTTTCTTATATAACTGATCAATGATTACTACGCAATAGTGCGCATTAAAAAGAAAACATTTTTTATCCTCGATGATCATAGCAATTCCAAGAATGAGACTCGGTTGCCACAGCACAAAATCTAATCTTCTATTCAAATACGAAATGAGACTCAAAACCAAGTCGTTTGCTCTTTGATTACAACGCAACCATTTTATAATCTCGAAACGCTTTCTGCCTCTTATACTTAATAGCCACCCACAACAGCTCGTCTATTAATACGTCCGCCGCTCATAAAATCGGCGCTCAGCTCTTTAATTTATCTCTATTACTCTCTCTCTCTCTCTCTCTCTCTCTCTCTCTCTCTCTCTCTCTCCCTTTCTCTTTCGAGAGAGAGCTCGTTATCTCCCTATCCGCGCCCCGATTATTTTTCTTCCTCCGATGCTGTGCGGTGAGCTTTCACTGCGGCTCGCGCATATATTCGCTGTGCATTGCTGCTGATGCTACTGCTGTGTACGTTCGATGTATGAATCGAGGTGACCGTTAATGAATTGGGCGTCAGGGAAAACTGAGGTTCTATCGATACCGAGGAAAAACAGAGCGTCACAAACATATACATATATATATGCAGGCTGATAGACGAAAGCGTATATATGTGTATATATACGTATATATAGCTTTGTATCGCGCTTATTCGATACATCGGTCGCTGCTTTTTGCCAGTTTTTCGGGATTTAGGTCAGTTGAGCCGATGTAATTGGTCGGGCGAACAAGCCGACGCCCTTTGTAGTCCATCTCTCTCTCTCTCTCCCTCTCTCTCTCTGGTTGTCGCACAGCGCTTTTGGTATTTCGTCTGCAATTAAAGTGATTGTCGGAGCTGCGATCAAAGGGATAGAAGTAGCAGCATTGTTTTAGAGCGCGGGCATAGCTCTAGTTTTTACGATCGAGGGAAATGCGACCCGAGCATGTTTTCATAATTACAAAGCGAAAAAATCAGTGTAAAACTTTTTTCAAAAATTGAATTTTCGTATGGCTCTTTTTAGCATATAGCGAATCTCTCGATTGAGACGACTATAGCGAAGCGTAACCCAACTATGACATTTAGTAAAAATGGTGCGTAACTATATTGTTTTATCGTTACCCAATTTCCGCGGTCATATTTCCGCACGGAATATCCGATATTCATTGGTCGTAACTTTATAAACGCGATAACAATAGATTTTTAATAGCCTGGGCAATATACTTTTCCCCAACCTATATAGTTTCTCACAATAATGCTTTCAATTCGATCGAGCGCCCAATTTTTGCGGCGCCCAATCCAATTACTAAATTTGGCATACGGCCTGCAATTTACCCGACAAATCGTCGCTGGAGCATCTAAAAAAGATGGTGTTATCATTTTAGGCCACTTCGAGCTGTGAGGGATGATTTCATGGACAAAAAAGGGACAAAAGAAAAGAAGGAACGATCGCGAAAAAATGCGCTTAGCAAATATCATATTCACCTGAGCTCCATCGTTTATCAAGCCACTCGCAACAGTTCACGCGAGCGAATTCTCGCCGCGCGCGGCACGAAATCGCTTTTAACAGGCCTTTCATTTTTCACGCGCGGTGTAGAGAGATAGACACAGAACAAGAGAAAGGGAAAGAGAGAGAGAGAGGCGAGAGATCCCACACGGCTTTTAGGATACCACAATAGAGTACAATTAGCGTTAAAAGCGAGTTACGAATACTGCACAACTCGCACCTGCGAATCTCTCTCACTCTCTTTCGCGTACAGGCACAAAAAGAGAGGGCAAGATAATTCGCGCCATTCCTCGTTCCCTCCCACTTATTCGTCTTCCCATGGAAAGCTCGTGCACTCCATACATGTACATATACCTGCACTCGAAGTTCCCATCTGCACTGGAAATACCCAAGTGTAAGTGTACATAAATGTGAGTTTAAACGCATTCGCCCTGTTTGTACGTGTGAGTCAGTGCCTAGCGTGCGAGTGTGTGGGAACGCGAGGAGGGAGGTGCCACACGGTCAAAAATGCAGCAAGAATCTAATAAACGCCGCGGCATGTAAAAGCGTACGTGGACCGGGGGCCAAGTGTTTTATCCCGCAGAGTCTGACGCTCCCGGAGATGGAGAAGAAATGATAATCGAATTTCCGCGGTAATGTCGATATATATATTTCCCCGCTACTTTCTTTTTCTCTCTCAAAAAGGCATCCGGTAAAAACAATCGATTCCAGCCAGATCCCCGTTAACCGCGGGCAAGGAGTTCTCTTTTTTGCAATTGTGCACCAACCTTACGATCCTCTCTCCCTCCGCTTCTCCTGATGAAATCAAGCGAACTTCTCGTTTTTTTTTCTTTCCTCTTTTCCCGATCAGTCACTGCAGCAGCCGTAGCCCCGTTTTCAACAGAAAGAGAGAGAGAGAGAGAGAGAGAGAGAGAGAGAGAGAGAGAGAGAGAGAAGATGTGCCACCAGGGAGGAGAGGATTGAAAGAGGAAGAATGAGACAAAGAAAATCACTGAAAATGCCCATGTAAAACTTGTGATTCGCGAGAGAGGTAACTACCATTATTGGCACTTGTACAACTGCAATTACTTGTGTCAAGGAGAAGACCGGCGCGAGTCTATGTTACCAAGTAATGGAGACGTCATGCGCAGAATTCAAGATGGATTACGTTTCACCCCGATTAATAGATAATCTTGATAATACGAACTAATTTCGCATTTTCATTATATTCTATAGGAGAAAAATCTTTGACTTGTCGTAAAAAATCGCATCGCTGCAATTCACGGAACGTGCAAAAAGCATTTCTGTCTGTTGTACGTTTCACCAAGTCAATGGACAGTTCAGTTGTTTTATCCTATTGATTTTCAGTCAATCACAAACGCTTTTCTGGAAAAGAGAAGGAGAATGGAGAAAGAGTTTATATATTTCTTTTGCTCAAAAAAGCTAAAATGCACCTGGCAGAAAATAATCGAGCACTTGAATATTTTTTGCGCACGTATGCTTTTCTATCGAGCTCTTGACAATCTTTCGAAACGACCTTTGCCATTTACTTCACAAATGCTGCGAGTACATCACGTAATATGTTACAGTAAACTTCTGTACTTCGTTGACTTGCATTTTGAAGTTCCGCGCAAATACAATCAATCACCAGAACCGTTTTTGAAACCGAATTTCTTTTACCACCACGACCCAGATACCAAATTTAAAAGCACCAATCTTATACTGATAAATCAAAGTTGTCCAAGCTACACATTTTCGTACACCAAACAACTTGATCGTAAATATTTTTGGCCATTTCTTGCACGCGCAATCCTCAGACTCGACGACTCGCGCCACAGCGGTAAAGCGTATCCGAATTTCAGCATATATATCCACAGTCTGAAACTGGCCGTGCTCACATGCCCATGTACCCGAACGCGCCATTTTCTGCAGGCATCAGCTCTGGCAGGGGGTCTTTCGCTGCGACTTCATCGCCAAATCGATCAGGCTTCTCTCTTTTCATCATAACACACGGCATACCATCCCCCGACTACGCACTCTACACTCTACCCCAACCTACACCCATCAAAACGCCATCTCGCCAACTCTCTCCCATACCACACTCATCTCGCGAAATTCCCTCGTTCACCCTCTCTCTCTCTCTCTCTCTCTCTCTCTCTCTCTCTCTCTCAATCTCTCTTTCTCTCTCTATGTCCGCGGAGCAAAGTCGGACTCCCATATCCGGCGTCCATTCCACGCTCTGTTCCTCCCTCTTACTCCTCTCTATCTCCAGAATTCTAGGCAGCCGAGGCGCAGCGAGCGCCAAGCGGAAATCGAACGAGGACGCGATCCGTAAATGAAGATTAGAGATTAAGGGAAGCCGGGACGATCCGCGTACGAGCTCGCGTTCTCCTCCTCCCTCTCTCGCACTCGCCTGCGCACGTGGATGGATGAAGAGAGAAGAGGTGGGTTATATATATATATATATATATATCGGAAGGCCGAATTATTCTGGAGATATGCCCGCGTACTCGTGAGAGCAAAGCTTCAATCCACAGCCGAGAGTTAGAATGGACCATCATCATCGCCCCGTACGGTTATATCATGGTAATATTCGACCAAGAGCTTGTGTGTGTGTAGCCTTTCTCTAGATGAATGCTAACTTTATCATGTAAAAGTTAACAGAAGTTTGAGGGAGGTAGGGCCAGAGTCTCGTTCTTGCAAAACTGGTTCAAATCCTGATACTTGAGGATCGCCACCAGCGCTGCAGTGGCTGCTTTTCATTTCCGCGCGGTAATAGTCCAGCTATCCCCCAGTGTTGCATTTTTCTCCGCCGTTGATCAGATATGGAGGAGCGATCTGGAGCAGCAAGAGAGGAACT
Source organism: Megastigmus stigmatizans (assembly GCA_900490015.1). Classification (NCBI taxonomy): domain Eukaryota; kingdom Metazoa; phylum Arthropoda; class Insecta; order Hymenoptera; family Megastigmidae; genus Megastigmus; species Megastigmus stigmatizans. The sequence goes on along the minus strand of UELV01134318.1, from coordinate 23,150 downwards.
TAATGAAACGCGCTGAAAATAGAGACCGGTAGCTTGGGTACTTTCAGGGAGCAAAAAATCTGATTACTCGGGACCAAAAACAACTGCAACGGTTGAATTATTGAATCTTGGATAACAATCTTGCCTGTGAACTAATCGATGTTCTAGGTACTTTCCATTAGCCAATTACTGAATTTTCGATGGTTATTGGAGTTCGCTCGAGAGGTAGTTTCACTCTTCTTTTACCTTATACACTCTGACTTCCTGCTAAATCTCCAAATTACTGTTAAAGATTTAATTCCGTAACTAAGTGAAAGTCTTGTTTTCAATTCCGATAAATATTAACTAGCACTACCCTTAAACGGAACGAGAACAAATAGCAATATAATGGAAGAATGTATTTGAAACTAATGAGACCTACGATTAACAAATCTATTTTCATATTTAGTCTATTTGGGTCGCGTTTCGATTCCAACTCACATGTGCCGCATCCAAAAACATCAGCACAAACTATTTTCGGTTCAACAACTCCCGACCGAAAGCACACAATATATAATAAACATCCACAGAATCTACATGTGGTGGATCGATTCAGCAATACATCTCGCAGGAAGAGGATAGGCAAACGCGTCCCGCCACGCGATGAGCCAGAATCCCTTGAGCTCCAAAGGTGGAAGGCTGCCATGAGATTCTAGATTGAAGGGCTCCGATGCGTTACGCGTTCTCCCACACCGACCGACGCAGCCACACTCAAACCTATTCTGTCAGGTCTGAAATGCGAATATATATATATCTGGTTATGCAATGGGGGTAGCTCTATCGCAGAGGAGGAAGATAGCAAAGGGTCGGTTGAGCATTGTATATGGCAAGAGGCCACGTACGCGGTGTGTGTGTGTGTGTGGGTTGAAGCGAGCGAGCGAGCGTCGAAAGGATCCCGAGACAGCCCCGGGACATCCCTACTGTATTGCGTAGCAGAGGCACCGGCACTGCGATGCCAGAATGACAGTAATTAGCAGCGACGTTATGTACACCTGTCTCGGGACGACGAGGTCGACGACGACGACATTGGGGCTGCTCGGTGTGCCTCGCGTACGTTCAGGAATCTACCATTCCACTAGCGCCGCCCCACAACCCCCTCAAGCCAGAGAAACTCGAGAGCAGCGATAGTTTCGCCTAATACGCACTGTACTCTACGCCCTACACGTCGTCCGTGTGTCGCGTGGATATCTATAGTTAGTTCTCAGAGCGAGGGCCTCCCTTCACTCTTGCTGTCTTGCTAATCTCCGCAAGCGTAATTAATCGATTTGTCGGCCGCTGGAGATTCTTTTGCTGGACGCGCGACACCGGACACTTTTGTGCGAATTTCCCCTCGATTGCCTTTTGTTTGATCGTCCGTGATAAGGGGCGAGTTACGTGGGATTGTCATGTGACGTTGATGGGAGATATAGCCTCACATTAGGATTTGGATTTTCGGAGATACGGATTTTTCAGAATTTTCAGAAATTGGGATTTTGTTCGTGAGGAAGTAATGTAATCCTTTATTTTAGCGTTATATTAAATAGTCATCATTGATCTTTGAAATAATTATAGTGTAAGAAACGTGACAACGAATGAGTAATGCTTAAAGCGAGATAGTATGTTTTCAATTTCGTAAAGATCATTGTTAGTTAAACATTTGAATCTAGTAATAGCCAGAAGACATTTATATTTTTGTAAAATAACTTATTTGTATCGTAGAAGAAATAATAAAATAAAAATCTGAATATTATATCTTGAATCTTAAATATAATTGGAGAGAAAATAAATATAACAGAGATAACAGAGATTTCTATTCCTATTCAAATTCTTGAAATACGCAACGACGTATGAGGCGTTTATCAGTTGCTTTTATGTTTACGTCTTTTTTAAGAGATTATATAGTGTCGGCCGAGCCAATTAAGATATCGTTTTGAAAACATCAATGTCAAAACTTGAAAACCTCAAATTAAGGCGATAAAATAATTTCATTTAAAACGTAATTTTGTAGCTCGTTCAAAATTGTTCTCTAAAATTACTGGGGAAACATTCACCAGAAACTTAAAAAAGATTGCTACAGTAATTTATTTAAATTTGCTCGATTGAATAAGTAATAGTAAAACTATTAATTTTAAAATTGTACATTACTTTTTATCAGGAACAATTGGATTAGTGTGGCAAATGATAATTCGAAAATTCAAAAGTGTTAGTACAGTTTGGAATATCGCGTAATAACTGAAGTACTTCAAAACTAATTACATCCACCATGAAATAAATACACATTTCAACTAGTTAAGGAAATCACGCGTTAAAACGCGTTTGAAACACATCAACATTAGGTTATCTGTCAAAGTTATAATCGCTTCGCAAATGCGGATTGGCGTACATTTAAATTATACACTGAAGACAGACATGAATGTCTAATGAAGATCGGTCGACGTACACAGTTACACGTTCTTACTCTACCAAAAATTAACCAAAAAGACAATGAGCTTGTTACGAAAAGTTAAATTAACGAAATACTTCTAAAAGAGATGCAAAATTCTATTTACAAATAACTTATCCTGCCAAATGCAAAATTGACTGTTTTCCACTTATCAAAATACAAGACCTGTATTTATTGCATAACAATTGCCTCTATTTAGTATTGTTTTATTTTTCTCGTGCACAGTGAAAAATTTTGACTCTCATTTAAAATTATAACAATCCGCAATAGCGGCAAAAGTATCAAATCCCACTATATATCAAACTATAGCATTATTAACTGCACTCATACAGTATATTAAGTCGAGCCCGTTCTACAAACTAAAAACCCATCTAGAACACAGTGTTAATACCACCAGCGGAACGGAATCTCATCCTAATAATTCGAAGGAAAGAGAGAAAGTAGCTCGCTACCGCGCCAGTAATCTACAATTATACAACCCTAAACCTGACAACTTTATTCTAGCGCACAAATTTATAACAGTAGCAACGACGACGGCGACGGCGGCGCGACTAAATCGCGAGCCTCGACTCGCGCGCCTCGCTCACCTATAAAGAATCTGTCAGCTACATCCTCGACAAATAAATCCAGCGTTCGCTCGCAAATTCAAATAAAGCACAACAAAACAGAAAAGGCGGAAAAGAGAGAAGAAAGAGTAGAGGACGAGGGAAAATAAAAAGGAATGAACGAGGTAAGGAAAGTAGAGGGTATAGAGGAAAAGGAGCAGCAGCGGCGGCAGCGGCGGCAGCGGCAGCCGTCGAATCTATGCATCGTTTGCTCGGTCGCGGAAAGGCGCGATTTACGAGGCAGGACGATTTCCGTGGAAGCTCGCGGACGATAGATAGAGCCCCGAGGATACGGCTCGATGCGACGCCGAGGTCATAAACGACTCGCCTCGCGGCCTCGGCTTTTCTCCCTCCACGTGTGTATCGCTCGCTGCACACGCATGGCTCTCTCTCTCTCTCTCTCTCTCTCTCTCTCTCTCTCTCTCTCTCTCTCTGTGTATGCGTGTGTCGAACGCTATATATAGAGAGCCAATACACGTCTCAAGACGTGCCTCATAAAGTCTGCGTATTCGTGTGTATGTGTGCGGCTGTACTCGCGTGTAAGCGTTTCGTTAATTTACTCGCGAAGTGTATACATATATGTAGGACTATATAAGAAAGCTTGCGCGTGCACGATAAAGTGGGGCGTGTGTGGGTGTGTTTATGTTTTTATTTGCAGTTATTACTCGCATTGATATACGATGCATATTCGCGAATGCGCGCACGCGAAAATCGGGGCGAGGAAAATAATGTTTATACTCACTCAAATGTTGCGCAAAAATTCGATTTCAATGTGTAAATTAAGAATCTTATCGACGCGGACTTTAGTGCAAAGAGCTAGGAAAAAGCACTGAGATTTCATTACTCTTGTAGATAGGAGCGATGGCATGATGCTTTCGTGTTATTCGCTCTGGCGAAGATAAGGTAGTTAGAATGACGCTCAAAGTAGCACCGCAGTTGTTCCATTGAATTTTCTAAGTATAATTGAATATCCTACAGAATATGAACCGTGAAGTGTGTTTGGCTGTATTTCAATCGATTTTTAAATTGTCGTGTGCCCAATTGCAAAAGATAACTAATTTGAAAATGCTTCTAGATCTAATTACGTTGCATTAAAATGGATTTTTTCTTGCGGTATAAATAAAACGATCAAAAATCTATTTAAACTTTAGCTGCATGTAAGTAGCAACCTTTTAATGCATTAATATTTGAGAAAAATTAATAATTAATTTAATAATTACGTTTTTATATCTTTTAGTGAGGTTTTATCAGTTATGGTAACACTATTTAAAGAATAATATTGAGAACCACGTGTTAAGTGATTTGTTTGAACGTGTGTTTTTCGCAATAGTTCAAACATTTTAACTTTTTAACTGATTTTAACTTAATAATTTTTGTTCAGCCTGATGAGTAGGGTATTATGGACATGTGTATTTTCTAAATACCTCATAAGAAAAGGATCAACTAATTATAAATTCTAAATTCTAAATTAGCCCACGACTCGAAATAACTTTTAACTTTTCTTCATACCCATAGTATAGAATTTTTTTATTTAAAATGTAAAACTTGATAAAGTTTGCACAAAACGTCAGCGGAAACTCGACAATTTTATTTAAAGCTCGCAATATCCATAAAAAGTACCTCGCTATTATCGCAATTTTTCAACTCCGTAAAAAGATATGCACACTCAGCACTTTTTACATGTACGCATATACACACACAGCCCTTTAAGTTTTTTTCTCTCTCCGTGCAACAAAGTTTACTTATTTTCTAAGCACTTTTGACACCGAATTATGTTTCAGTGAGCAAAGCTGCTCGCGCAAGAGTAAGAAAACAGAGAGCGAGAGGGAGGGAGAGG
>UELV01134318.1:0-18248 GCA_900490015.1 Megastigmus stigmatizans | reverse complement strand
GGGGGCGGGCGGCATCGTATAATATTCCCAAGATTATATACGGAGAGTGAGAGAGCCACTGCACACGTGTACAAGAACCACTCGACAAAGCATTGAAGAGTTCATCCACACTGACACACCAGTATACAGAGAGCAGCAGCAGCGGGAGCGGTGGCAGCGGCAGCGGCAGCTCACACACGTGCGCTTTGAGAGACATAGAAAGCATATTGAGAAATGGGTTAAGGAAGCTCCTCGGCGCATAAATCAAGCCCTCCCCTGCCTGCGCAAAGCCGTTACGTGCACTGCACGAGCGAGCGAACGAACGAGCGAGCGAGTGAGAGAAGAGGAGGGACGAAAGAGACTCGACCGACACAAAGAGTGACAGAGATCGAGGCGTAATTCGATTCGCCGTTTTCTCACTGAAGGAGCTCAACGATCATCGGCTCTCAGCTCACTGCTAGCTTTGGTTGCTGCTGCTGCACGATTTTTCTTGCGCCCCGTATAGCCTCGACTCCGTTATAACCCCTACGAGCCACCAACTCGCTGCACACACGCCAAGTGCAGTGGCGGTGCCTAGTTGGTTGCGGAAAAGATAGGGAGAGAGAGAGAGAGAGAGAGAGACAGAGAGAGAGTGAGAGAGATAGGCCGGAGGTGTAACGAGGAGCAGGCGTGAGCGCGCGCATATGCGCCAAAGTTGATAAGATCTCTCTCTCTCTCTCTCTCTCTCTCTCTCTCTCTCTCTCTCTAACACTCTGCGCGCCGCCGCCGCTGCCGCCGTCGCGCACAATGGATAATACATTTGCCTTTGTGCGCGCGCCGTTGCGGAGCTCTGCCTGTATGGAGCCGCGGCGGTAGTGGCGGTTTATGCGCGCCGCGCTCGCGAGAGAATCGCATTTTCAATGATTTGTCTTCCGCGCGCCGTATGTATTATATAGCGCCGAGAGTTCGGTTAGTCAGCGATTTGCTTTGCCGCCTTATGCCAGCCGAGGGTGGCATCAATGCTTGGAAGCAGTTCCGTGCATTTTGTTTGGGGACTGTAGAATTGAGAGAGAGAGAGAGAGAGAGAAAACGGGTCTGCGTTGCCAACGCATTGTTTGTTTATGGTTAAGGCGGTCTTATGTGCGCTAGAAAATTTTGTAAATTTGTAGTCATAAATAAATGTTGTTTGCGATTGCTTAAGCAAATTAAATTTATTCAAATTACTATAATTTGTTATTCGCATTCTAAAAATCAGAGTTCGTACCTCTACAAATGCATTAAAATTATATAATTCCGAGATTAAATCCGTCTAATTTTCCAGTCGACAAAACTAATTAAATTCCATTTAAAAATATTTCAAGATAAAACATTGTTAAAATTTTGAATATATGAATGCAAATCTCTGCAACTTTTCTTTTTCATGAAAGCCAAAATATCTGAATCCAATTTATTTTTTATATACAGCTGTTAATAAAAAATCTATTATTTATACATTCCTGATATATTCATAAATCCATCGCACAAATTTAGTGTCCGAAGTATTCATAATTTTAGTAAAAAAAATTGACAAACATATAAAGATACACATATACCGTAAACATTTATACAGTCGATAAATTTCAATTGCGTATAAGTCATGACTACGCCGCCGCCGTGAGGAAGCATCGCGACGCAACGCGGAGCAAAAAAACCGTGAAAAATGCTAAAAGTATAATCGAGCGTCAAAATGCTTGGAGATTCGGTAGCGGCGAAAAAAGAGTACTTCTTTTTTTCAATACTCGTCACTCCGTAGCGAATGCGTCTCTCCTGTCGCATTTCCAAGGAATCCGAATTTGAAATGCCACTTTACCTGCCACGACCTTGTGAAAATATCTTTACGTCACCTTCGATTTTCTCGGTTTCTTATTTCCCTCACCGCCTTTTTTACTTTCCTCTTAGACTTTATTCGAAAATTCGAAAGGAATTTTATTTCTTCTTACACCTACTTTAAGTGCATAGAGTAAACTATAATAAATATAATATATATGCTTATGCGCTTCGACAATACTCTCACTTACATTAAGTTTATACAGTTATAATTTTTTAGTAAAGAATTTCATACTCCCCCGAAGCAGAAATGAAACATCAACACAAAATATGTTATTTTAAAAATTGCTCGCACGTAAAATATTTCCAATTTGCAAAGGAAACCAAGTGAAAATTTGCTCCTCGAAAAATAGAAAATAAATCAAATTGAATTTTGAGAAAAATCCCTCTTCATTGTCATATAAAACCGATCCCAAAGTTTCGAAGAGCCATGCTGAAGAAAGTGTCACGTGTGACGCGCTACAGGAAAAGAGAGGGAGTGAGAAATGTGAGAGCAATATCTTATAAGGTATATCGAAATGAAACGGAGCGCGATGGCCGGTGCGGTTGAATTATACTCGAAACTCGGGCCCGAGAGTCGCCTACTTCTAATCCCATAATGAAATTGATCTGGTACAGCTGTTGTGTTACTTAGAGACTGAATGATGTAGAATGCAGAAATTAGAAAACTATAAGATTATTCGCACACACAAACTACAGTTGGAAACATCAACTGTATTTTTAGAGTTAAGTATGATGAGTTACAAGATCTTGCATGTAATACATGGAAAAATAAACAACATAAATATAAAATGTTAGAAAAACAGAAGCGACAAGTACATCGGTTTAACTACAATCTCAAGATTTATTGGTTCAATCGTATAACAGTTTATTTTACATGCATAAACCCATTACTTTCTTGTAGCTGGAGTATTTTTGACCGAATTATTCTAAAACCTCCCCGAAATTCCCAAATGTGCATGCTTTTTTAAAACTTGCCTTCAAAATGAAAACTGAATATTAAGCCAGTACATATGCAGGTTCGCTCCATTAAAGCCTGAAATCAGAGCAGTTCTCCAGATATTTCTCTCCCTCTCCAAGTTTCAATTCCAAGCAATTTAAAGAATAATCACACACGATCAGCCTCGAAGTAAGTCGTTTCCCATCCACGAAATTCTCTCTCTCTCTCTCTCTCTCTCTCTCTCTCTCTCTCTTGATCCCAGGCCGACACGTATCCTCTCTCGGTCTCGCGCTCTCTTTTCCCAGTGCCTACGGGGACACTTGAGCGGCAAACGTAAACCGGAAGAGGGATGAAAAGTGCTGCTGCTCTAACTCTCTCCCCTCCTCATCCTCCTTGCTCCTCCTTGGTATATAGCGGCAGCCGATGAGGCATCTCGAGTGGCGAGGCTCTCTCTCTCTCTCTCTCGTATATACATGCGCTCAAGCGTTTATAAGCGACGACGAAAATAGACGCGCGCGCCGCGTATATAGGGGAAGGAAAAACTGCGCTGCTGCTGCTGCTGCTGTTATGTGTGAGTGTATATATAGTGCAGTGTGGTGTGTAAACGAGAGAGAGTGAATCCTCGCCTCGAGAGTTCTGGTGCACGATTGCTGCACGTATATATGGACGAGCTATGCCACCGAAACGGTGATTTTTTGAAATCGAGTTTGCTCTCGCGTGCCTTGGACAACGGGGAAGCGTTTCAGGGGAAGAGGATACGTGAAATGTACCACTCCTTTTTTCGTTCCTTTTGCCCGGTGCTGCCTTCTTTTTTTTTTTTTTTTTTACTTTTCCGGCCCCTCTTTCCTTCGTTTGAAAGCTTTTACTGCCGAAATTCTTGGTTCTCGTGCAATGGCGTACGTTGATTATTCATGAAATTCAATAATACGCTTCTACATTCATTGCCTATCGACCTTCAAGAGACATTAATTGTATCCGATTATTAAAATTGTAAAGCAAAACTCCAATCAAAAAGTATATCTTTACTTAATGCGCGAACCCAGAATCTTGCGTTTCGTCTCAATTCGTTCAAGAATTCCATCCAATTAACGAAATCCGCTCGGTATAAACAGCATCGAAACACTCGGTTAATTATTTCGGCAGACGCTGCCCCAAAATCCATTCCACCCATCCGAAAAAGAACCCTTTTCTTATTCAAGAAACCTATACAGTGGCAACACCGTAAACGCAGCGCGCGTAAAATTACCCTACCAAAAAAGAAGGAAAGAAGCACAACAGCAGCAGCAGCAGCTCGGCTCTCGCTTACACTTGCGTGCATGCACGCGACCAGAAAAACAGTGGGAGACAGAAAGAGAGGTACAGAAAGAGAGAGAGAGAGAGATGCTTCGACCGCTTTTAAAAGCGAACGAATTTTCTCGGATCTCCATTTCCTTTCGCTCTCCATACGTGGCGGGCGGCCCATTCAAAGCGCGTGGAAAAACAAACGATGCGCGCCAATCCCCTTCTCTCTCCTAAATTCCTTCCGCGCAAAATAGACTGTGCATGTGAGAACGGCTGCACAGAGAAAGAGATGTAGAGAGAGGGCAGAAAGGGAGAAAGAGAGGATGTCGGCTCGTAAAAGCCGAAAAATCAAACGTCCAAACTGCGCGAGAGATCGCGACGAGAGAGAAACGAACTGTAGGTGACGAGGGCCGAATTTGTACCTCCTCCTTCCTCGCTCACACGCACTCGACTTCTCTCTACCTCTCTCTCTCTCTCTCTCACTTTGGCGCGCTCTGTCGGTGTAAAACGGGAGCCGGGTAGATGAGCAAGCGCCTCGTAAAATTTCTCCCCGGCTTCTCGTAAAGCGCACGACGCCGACGACGAGGACGAGGAGGAGCCGCTCGCGCGTAAGGGTTTTTGTCGCCCGCCTCTCTCTCTCTCTCCCTCTTTCAGTGTGTGTGTGTGTGTGTCTATGTGTGTGAGTGAGTGTGATAAACGCGTACGTGTTGTGTGTGAACGACTTTTTTCCTTTTACCCTCCCCCCCTCTCACTCTCTCTCTCTCTCTCTCACGAGCTTTTTCACCTGACCCCCATTCCCTGCACCTTCGTTCCTTTTTACCCTCCTTTTGTTGAACCAAGTAATTTGTACTAGTGAGAAGAGGAGCCCGAGCCGCAGTGTAAGTGCGAAGAAGCGAGTTTCGACTCACTTCCTCGTCTCCTTTCCGGGTTTCACTGCCGCTCGAGGTTCGTGCGATGCAAAGTTATCGAAGGTGTAGATTGGCCGATCGGACGTTTTATGATAATGAACTTTATTCCGTGGAAATTCGCAGAATCTGTTTAATCGTGCATATATAGCTGTACAATAATGAACACGTCTTAATATACAAAAATAATAACTTTGATAATAATTAATAATAAAGCTCGACGATTTGCGATCGGTTATACGAAATGCAAGCAGAGCGTGACTGAAAAAATCATTGCACAGTGATTTACGCTGACTACTGCATTCTAAAACTTTCATTGCCGCGATTCGGGTCGAATGCAAAATTCGGTCGAATATCATTGTAAAAGCGTTAGAGCTGTTCTCGAGACAGATAAAACGCCCCATAGTATCAATTCTAATTAAACCGTCAAACGAACAATAAAAACGGAAGAAACTCATACTTAAAGAGCTCCCGAAAAAAACGGAAGATCTAAAACGTCGAGCGACATCGCACGAGCGTACAAGATAAAAAAAGGAGGCGATAGAAGAATAAAGAACGTAAAAAAGAAGAAGAAGCAAGCAGCGGCAGTAGAAGCTCCATTAAAATTCATGACCCACAGGATCTTAGAATCTCCCTGTCTGAAAAATGTTTTACATTCACTTCACCACCAGACAGCATTATCCGTCCGCACCTGGACACACCATTCATCCCGTCCACCCCACATAAATCATCCGATATCCAAACCCTACAGTTGCACTCGTTCCTATTGTCACCTAATGATATGCACTCGCACACCTGAAATTAGGCATTTTTATAGCGTTTCAGCGCGGCGACTGCACCGGAAGAGTTCACTCGTACTGGTGTCCGAACGCCAAAGCCACGCCATTCTGTACAATATTTTCGCAGATTGAACAGGCGTGTGTATAAGCACGTTATATCGCGATCAAAACAAATCACATTCTAACGAGTGAGAAATGCTCTTCCGTTGGTAGAATGGCTCGACCGATTCAACGAGATCAATAATAAATATATAATTCTAAAAAAAACAATATACATGTATTGGCCTTTTTAGAAATATGTGGATGACCGATGTTTTTTCCGAGTGCATGTTTTTAATAGATATACAAGCACAAGATAGCGATTAAATAGTTTTCAAATTGTATGCGAAGCGATTCGCATCATTGGCAATGGAAATTATATAAAAATTGACATACGGATTTCATATACATACATGTACATTTCTTGCAGATACGCCATTTTATTAAAGTCGTAATTTTGATGCGTCTCGTAAAAAGGTTACGCGTCACATCTACATACAATACGCGCGCGTAGGAACCCATTTGAAAATTATTCGTATCTAATAACACTAGGCATTAAACGCCAACTTAATTAATCGCATATATAAATAGACCTTTGTAACAGTATATACAAAAAACGTTGGAACACGCGTCACAACATAAAAGCTCGGTAGGAACAAGCAGCTGCATAATTAAAAACGCAGCTCCAGCGAATCGTCGGAAACTCTTAAACCGAATAAACAGAACGCAGCTGGAACTAATTATCGCGAAGATATATAAACTCGAGGCGCGAGGAGTGTACTCGCTCTCTCTCTCTCTCTCTTTCTCTCTCTCTCTCACTCTCTCTCTCTCTCTCTCTCTCTCTCTCTCTTCAAGAAAAAGAAATAATCCAAAGGAGGCCGGACGCGTCAAGTTGATGCGCCAATTTACGCACGCACAGCCGCGTATATACGAACTGCACAAAGAGAAGTTCTGCTGTGCAGCCCAGCAGGAATAAACGAATGACGCGAAAGATAACAACGAAAAAAAAGGTGTCTAGATGAAAAGCGAAAGGTGTTGCGCACGCAAAAATGAGAGCAAAAGGCTAGATGTCGATGTATATATATATGTGTGTTTGTGTGTGTTACATAGTGAGGTCTTTATCGGGTGCCCTGGAACAAAGACGGAGGGCCGCAACTCTCTCTCTCTCTGATAAAAATAAAGCAGAGCGAACGGCAGTAAAGCTATACAGCGGCTCTCTGCACTTGACGCCGCGCATAAAACCAAAGTCGACAGATCTATGCGCTCTCTGGCGATCTACCGCTTCTCTCTCTCTCTCTCTCTCTCTCTCTCTCTCTCTCTCTTCCTTTATGGGAGAGTAGCAGCGGATCTCTCGGAGCGCGAGAAAGACGGGGGCGCGCGATGCGCGAGCACATGCCGAGGCCTCGGAATCGATAGCTTCCGCTCCTGCGATTTACGTGCGTCGACCAATTGTGTGTCTCTCTCGCTCTCTCTCTCTCTTTCTCTCTCTCTCTCTCTCTCTCTCTCTCTCTCTCTCTCTCTCTCGCTCCGTGTGTGTCTCGAGCTCTCGATATATATGGTTAAGTGTGCGACGCTCTGTTTGCAGAGATGTTTTTTCAGTAAATTTTAGTGGGGGCTTGAGATTGTGATGTTGAAACTGCCGAGAAGAGATTAGGTATTGTTCGTAATTTTGAAATTTCGCATTGAATTTTTGTTGATTTCTTTTAAGGTTTATGTTTCATTGACTTTACTTCGTTCAGAATAATTCTTGTTTTTGAAAGAGTTCAAATAATCGACTAATTATATGTTTCTTTTTTTTAATTAATCTTATTCATTAATGCTATAATAATTAACAATGCTATTTAAAAATGTATAGTGATTATAAGAATTTAGAAATGCCTTTTATTTGATCAATTAATCGAATATTATTACAGTTAATATACTGATTTTTATTCAAATACCATAGGAGGTTTTTATCAAAATTATATCTTACGTACCCAGCAAAGATTTATGCGCTTAAGGGACTATTCACAATGAAAGGTTAGTCGTGGCTAGTAACAACTACCGCCATATATTTTATATGGGACCGAGTTGTAGCTAGTTGTGGCTAATTGTAACTCGTTATTCACTATGAATGGGCCCTAAAGGGAATTTAAAGGTGATTTGAACCCCTTACCTGAAACATTAAATATAAAACAATTATAAAACAGTTGCGCGTGTATTTATATATAAATTACAATACCAATATACATATAAACGAGTAAAGCATTATATTATATAGTATTCGAGATCATGTTTATGTATATATATTACATATATATATATATAGCTTTGTCATCCCAGTACCTAATTACCCCGACTCATAGATTTTTGTCATAGAAAAGCATCATATAACATCCAACCGCTATTACGAAAATAAGAAGCTATGCATATATAAATTCTCTATTCGTCAGCAACAGTCTCTTAACTCGTCGGTGCTCCCATACATCAATCAGCTCTCCGATAAATTTGCCGCATCAAGACGAAAAAAAAAAGCTTCCCACTAACCCACGAGCACACAAACACGCATCTTGCATTTCTCCCACGAGTCCACACACGCCGTGATTTCTGCTTCGCTCGCGTCTCTCCTCTTCCTTCCTCCTTTACAACACACACTCATACATACGCATAGCTATTTCTATATGCGAGACAGAGACACTCGCGACATGATGTACGGCTGATTTTAGCAAGTATAGTCGCATAGCCTCTTCTTCCGGGGTGCTTTAGCTGAAAACAGTGTGGCGATCGCGAGACTTCTAGCCTATTAGTCATCTCATGGGCTGTAATGCATTTTTTTACCCTCTGCTTCCTTCCTACCCGACGATGTTTATATATCTATGGTTCAACTATCTGACTTGGTAAGACGGGGGGAGCAGAGAAAAGAATGGGGGAAAGAGACGTTGCCAGCTGATTTACGCTCGGATAATTTTCGTATATATTTTTTGCCCGAGTGGCACTTTTTCACTGCTGCTGCTGCTGCTGCTCCTCCTGCGTCCCTGAGAGAAGCCGATTTATAGCGTTATATTGACTTAGACGCCCGCGCGCGTATTGACTCGCGCCCTCGAACTTTATTAAGCTTGATCGGTGTGTGTGTATTGGTGTGTGTGTGTGGGTGGGTGCAGTCGTCCTTCTCCACTTTTTTATAGCTTGATTTTCGATTTTCTTTTTCTTTTCTTTTATATTCACGCCTGCGTTTCACGTCTGGATTGGGCGACGAGGAAAAACTTTGGATACTTTTTAAGCACTTTAGAAGCGAGAGGTTTTCGAACATTTAGCTTTAAAGTTTGTATATTTTGGGGGGCCATTATTTCGTCGCAATTTCGATAAATTTGGGAAAAGTTGGCCTGACCTTATCACACCTGCATTAACCCACTTTTATCCCTATAGTCCCTGATGCCCTTATCGCTGTTGGCAATCAGACCAAATATGCTTGGCTACTATCAAATATTTAAAATAAGATATTTTAATACATATAATTATACATTGCAGAAATATATTATTCATTTCTAACATAAATAATCATATTACACAGAAAAAAATAACTTTTGGTCGTAAATGCCTTTGTATATCTGTGTTCAGCCTCAATTTAAAAATACATATAGTAATTCAACAAAAGTCTTTGAAATACGAGTAGACAAAAACTTAGAGAAATAAAAATCCAATGAAGCCCAGAAACTTTCATTCCCCCATTTCATACAAAGGAAAATCACGAACCAAAATATGACTTTATTATTAATTAAGAATATCCCGCGAAACAAGCAGCATTAGAACCACCAGCATTTTCTCGGAAAGTACATTCTGCGGAAAGTACAATGCTCCGGTACACACAGAGAGGGAGAGAGAGAGAGAGAGAGAGAGAGAGAGGAAAGTGCGTGGCAACGTCGCATTGCGTCTCGGAACCCCAGCAAAGGGGATTTCGAAAAGCATGGTAGACGTACGTACACGTGTACATACGCGGCGCAGCAGCAGCCACACACAGACGTTCTAGGAATATTTGTATAAAGCGGAGAAACTCTCCTCAATGTGCAGCTACGTTAATATATATATATATATATATATACACATCCATAGAGCCGAGTACGGGCACACACACACACACACACGCACGCACGCACGCACGCACGCACACACACACACACACACAGAAACCATATGCAGCCGTGGAAAAAGGGGGCGAGAGAGAGAGAGAAAGATCTAAAAACGTCGAGTTGAGCGGAAGAGCAAGAAAAGGGACGTAACACACACACAGAATATGACTCATTGCGATGTCGGGTGAAAGAAAGAAGAGAGAGAAAAGTCGGCGCCAGTTTGAAGGAGAGAGAGAGAGAGAGAGAGAGAGAGAGAGAGAGAGAGAGAGAGAGAGACGCGCGCGCATGTGTGTGTATGTGGGTCGCGCATTGGTTATTATATGCCACTCGGGCGTGTACTCCAGGGGAAATCTATGGGATGGCACGCACATATATATATTTGATCCTCTGGTGTGACGCGCACGACGATCTGGCCTGCGTATATAGGAATTTCCATAGATTCTTTTAAATCTCTGTGACCTTATTTATTCCTTCTCTTTTTTTTTCATCAGAGTTGGATGCATCGAACTGGGCATACTTGGGGATAGTGGCTGAATTTTTATCAACGCGGCTGTGTGAAGAGTTATCGAGCAGCGAAATTGTAACGGACGCGCGAGCAAAGCGAAAATCAAAATTTTTGTTCTGTTTTCGATGATTGCGAGTGGACGGAAGGGTAATAAAAAACAAGTTCAATGAGTTTTAATAGGGAATATTGGAGATGCGATTCGAATTATAATAGCAGAACGATAGTAGCTTTATGTTGACTTCTATTTTGTTTTTATTTCATTCTGTGTATCCATAATACGTTTTCACGGCTTTTCAATTGTACCATTAAAATATAAAATGCCCTTAAGAGATAGGGATTGAAAATCCGAATCTAAAATTTTTCTAACAATGCAAGTTTGAAGTTGGCAAAGCTCATAAAGTTCACAATATCCTATATACCGCGACTTTGAAGATGAAAGTTTGCGATACTTCAAAAAAGTACAAAACTTTCCGCGTAGAAATATAATGAAGCAAATAAACAAAGCATCTTTATTCTTATTATAGCTCCAACAAAAAGAATAGGAAGAAACGCTCATTAAACGCAAACTCAATGCGACTTATCGCGATTCCGTCTGGAAAATGGAAAGTCACTTTAAAATGTGATGAATTGCCGCTGTATAAAGAAAAAAGACACATTGGATTACACCGTTCGCTGCACTTCGGCTTGGATTTTCAATATCCTCACCCCTTTTCCCCTTTAAAAAGCAATGGGAACGAAAACGGTATTGGATCGTGTGTGATTGCAGATGAACCGAAATGAATTTCCTTATACGGGTTTATAGATTATTGCTCTGACGGCAGTGGCGCATAATACACGATATACACGGGAATACTCGTATACAAGAGCCGCGAACCCTCGAGTATATGATCATAATTTAATTAACCTCTTTTGCGTGTCCACTTCGCTCTCCTTCTCTCCCTCTCTCTTTCGCTCGGTGTGTATCCGCCTAGGAAATTATTAATTGTTACGGGGCGGCTTTCAGCCGTTATTTTCAGGCGTTTTAATATCGTAAAAGTTTTTTGCCTTCGCATAAACGCCCACGTCGTATTTAAATATAATGAAGCTGTTTTGACGGTCTGCATAATTGTGTTAATGTGAGTGAAACTTTGGTGCATTTATTATGCCAGCTATTTTATAAGGCATTCCTGTTATAGGTTTTTTTCTCTATATATCTTTTGTATATATAACTGCACGTGCGAGGTAATAAATAATAAATTTGTGCAACTATTTCTTTGGTGGATTTATGGCTGCTACTGGAATATTTTTCGGGAAATATCCTTACCCTAATTATGAAAATGTTTAATATTCCCTGAAACGTTTTGTAATTATTTATTTGATGTACGCAGATGAAAGAACATCGAACACTCCTGGTAATTACAGGAACCATAATGCCAATCACAGATGAAGCAGCCAATTATTATAATTGATGATATTTATTACTACATTCAAATTTGTAATTTGATGAAAGCAGAATTCTGGAAAGAATTTCATCTATGAGGTGGTAATTACTTTATAAAACTTATAGAAACAAATGTGCAGTTCTTACTTCCATTAAAAGAGGTAACCGCTAAATCAAATTTATGTAAGTACAGGGGATAATACACAAATAAGCTTTAAAATATCGAATGTTAGGTTATCTCATACGTTTAATCCCTGGTATAAACAGTAACGATATTTAGGATAATTATTGGTTAATTTTCTAGTTAAAAACGTCGTGCTAACATTATTACGTTGTTAAAGATAAAAATTATAATATTTTTTTATAATATGACCATAATTTTAGATACTTTTAATAAGATTTTAAGATTTATTTCGTCTGAAAACGCTTCCATTTGAATAACACGTTAACCATCAAAAATGGTTAATTTTCTACCAAGGATATAAATATATATTAATATTAAATATATCATTTTTCCTGAGAGCAAGTACATTGCAATTCTCGATATTTAGTACAGTCGCCAATTCGCAGTAATTGGAATATTCTAATCATTAATTATTAAATACATCGAACAATACTCCGTACACGGCTTATTGATTATTCATTGCAAAGCAAATTGAATCAAATGTTGCCAACTTTAACATTGTTATTCCGGCCTCGCGTTGACGGTACACTACATAGAAAAAGTTTATATTAAAAATTACGATATTCAGTAGTAAGCGTGAGATATGCTGACAAAATGAGAAAAAATACTAAGTTTTATTATAAAATTTCCTATAGGGGAGAGCGGGGCTTGCCTGGCTAGCAGGGTCACTTTGGCAGTCAAAATTTTATTATTTAATAAAAATATTTTTGAATTTTTATTTTTATTACTAGATCTTTTGTCAACAACGCTTCTTTTTATGCATTTAAACTTATAGAAATAAAATATTTTTTTAATATAAATTGAGGTTGAAATTTAGAGGTCCGTTTTGCCGACGGCAAGTAGTTTTCAGTCGTTCGTTAAAGTTATTAATTTATATTGATATATAATTATGAAGGGTGCATTAAAAAGCTTAATTCTCGAACTTTAATTTCATTTTTTTTTTCGTTGCACGATTAAAGACAAAAAAAGTTATTATCAACTATAAAAAGAGTACTTAGAGGCGCACGTTTGGCGCGAGGATCACGGTGTCGCTGTGGACGCCGAATCAAAAGAAACAGTCATAACCTCTTTCGCGCATTTCGGAGCAGTGGCACTTCGCGAATATTAAGTTCTGATAATTGACTTAATCTAAATTATTAGCTTTAGTTTAATGGTAAGAAAAAATATAAAAACAAAACAAATAAACTCTCTTGGACTTAAATACATCCACAAGACCGCGCCAAATATGCCCCGCTGATCTGCCAATGTTACCCCGCTAATAGAATAGGCAATGAATCTAAAAATCTAAAAGTATTCTGCGTAAAGAAATGTCTAGAAAAATTCTGGATAAATTCCAAACAAAATAGAATTGAAATCTAGATAAAGTCTGGGTAAAGTCTTGATAAAGTCATCGGTTTGGTGGAAAAGGCCCCATCTGAAATTTGAGTTTGGAAAAGGCGCTATTTGAAATTTGAGTTTGGATAAGGCTCAATCTGCCGCGCATATTTTTTTCTCTCAACTTTAAGTCGATAGCAATGACACGGAAAATTAAAATTATAATTAAATGAATAATAATATTATATTATAATATTATAGTAAGATTACCATTATTATTATTTATTTATAATTTTAATGTTCCGTGTCATTGCTATCAACTTAAAGATGAAAGAAAAACATGCGCTCGGTACATAAGGCCTTTTCCAAACTCAAATTTTAGACGGTGTCTTTTCCAAACTCAAAATTTAAGATGGGGCCTTTTCCCACCGAACCGACGAAGTGTAGATCAAATCTTCGAAAGGAAACGTTCCAACCAAATTTTTTAGGTTATTACAACTCCAATTTTTATACCCTCTCGATACGAATATAAAAGTACCATCATTAATTGGTACAGAGCATCAAAAAGTAAGAAATCCAGAGCTTTCAGCTTATTTACGACACATGAGCAGGCAAAGTACGCGAAAAACAAGCGGAAACGAAAAGGCAAGATGAAGCTCGTGGGGCGAACGAATCCCGCTCGTGTACAAAAGCCGTACACACGAAAAGTTGGCCTGCGGGGGTAAATGAATTTGGCTTGAAGTCGAAATGGATTTGTCGGTGGAGAGAGGAGAAGGAGAGAGAGAGAGAGAGAGAGAGCGGAAAGCTATACATGTACACACTACACGCAGTGGCAGCGTCGGCGGATACAGCAAATTACTCTCATCAGGAGGACTTCGGCGGCAGTCGCGTTACCGGTTCGCTGGTAAAATATACAGGTGGAAAGTTCACCTCCGCCGCTGTGCAGCCGCTAATAAAGGCGCTGGGGTCTCGCGTCAAGACTTGGTCGGTCTAAGGGATCGGGCGGAGTGAGAGAGGAGAGCAGTTGCCGTGCCGCTGCTGTAGCAGTAGTTTCGAGTAACTCCGCGGCTACAGCGCCTTCATACATAAATTAGGCATGTGCAAGCATTAAGGGATCTTGTAAAGTCCAAGTTCCTCTATCTCACTCTCTCTCTCTCTCTCTCTCTCTTAGGTCCTCCTTCTTCGTTCACGAGCGCGCCGCGGCTCCTCTCCTCCTCCACTCCATATCAGGGACTCGCTGTGTACTACGTGATTTAATTTTTTACGCTCTTACTACGCGAGTTTTATGACTCGATTCGCGGACGTATTTACCGGAGAGAATAAAAGTTTGCTGGCTGCCGCGGAGCTGCGAGCCACTCGCGGCCTATATATACATGGGGTAACGAGGAGAGGGAAAACACAAACCAAGTGCCGATCTGCTTTTCTTAGTTTTCTTTCTTTTCGTAGTACCTTTCTACCCCCGTCATCGTCGTCGCTCTCTCTCTTTCTCTCTCTTTGGCTTTTTTCTTTTGCTTGCTTTCTTTCTTTCGCTGTCGTTTCGCAAGTTCTGTGTTTCGCTCTCACTCTCCTTCTTTACCCGTTGACGCAGAGTTATAATTAAATCTCGGCTAATCGCATTTGAATTAAGGAGTTTTACTTTGCGTGCTCTCTCTCTCTCTCTCTCTCTCTCTCACTCCCTCTCTATTTCTCTGGGTTTCTGACGCCGATGTATACATATACTGCAAATTATATTTTCTCGGCTACATTAGCGGCGAATTATTTTTCTCATTATGCGCTGTTCTTTCTTGATTGCCCGGCCTCTGCTCGGCTCGAAGAAGGGATTCCTTATACTTGGATATTCTTTGAAAAGCTTTTATTGCTTTAGAGAAATACATTACTTCTGTTCATATCTATATTTGTATGATGGAACCATTTTTTTAGTTAACTTTCAAAACATATTTAAAATAGTCAAAATGTTTTTAAATTACTAATTTAATTAATATTCTAAATGTTGTTATTTCATTAATCAATAGAAATTTTTAATAAAAACAGCTCGTATTCACGAAGTAATTTTCATTTCAAATAAACAAGATACACATAAAACAAATGTTTATTCTGCTGAATGAAAAAGAACAAGTTAATACATTTTCGTTTCAAAATTGAGGAATTGTAAATTAATGTTATGTTAACTACACTAAATAAAAAATTATTAATTAACTTGATTTATTTGTTCGTAGAAAATTAAAATGAAATTTTATAATTTTATTCAAATCCAATATAAATTGTTGAGTTTTATGGAAAAGCAGCTTCTTCAATCAAGTAAACTTCTCTCAAGCTAACGAACTAAATGAAAATGCTCAGCAGACAATGAAAAAAAGCACCTAACAAACGTCGCCATTTCACTTATATCGATTCAATCGAATCGCGCAAATTAACAACCAACACACCTCTCGTATACACGAATTTCTAAAATGTCACTCGCGAAACTGTCATCGCCGTAAAAATCCTTTCACCCGAATGCCCCTCTAATCAGCTGCAGCGGCTTTATACTCCGCGTCCACTCAACATTTAATCCGCACTCCCGCTCTCGCCCCCGCGTACTCCGTTTGCAATTTTTCCCAGCGAGTCATCAAGCTCCTTTTATACACGTTCGTTCCGCTACAAGCGGAGAGAGAGAGAGAGAGAGAGAGAGTGAAAGAGAGGCATCTCAGACGCTTTCTCATCCCGTCAAGCAAAACAAGACGGCCGCTGCAGCTCTTACAACCCGATGGAATCACCGTCTTCGCGCGTTGGCCGACCATCAACCGAACAACTAAGCTAAGAGCGGAGCTAAGAGTCTCGGTAGCTGCGTACGTTTAGCAACGTTCAAAGACATCATTTCTTATATCTCATTATCAAAAGTAAGTTCAACCTACATATTTTGCCTTCTATAGAAAGTGAATTTAATTACTTTTTAAAAGATGTATTATAGATGCTTATGTGTAGTACAGTGCTTGTATTGTATAGGTACAAGAAAGTAAGCGAGAGAGAGAGAAGCTTTCCATCGCAAGTCGATGTACACATAAAGAAAATCAATTTCTCGGAAGGAGAGCGACGGAGAATGGAGTGCGCAAAGACATAAACGCGCACGAGTCTTGAATAGTCGAAGTATTTACTTGATGCAGCCGGTGCGCGGCGGGGAGCTGAGGTAAAACGTAACGAGAGAAAATAATTGTGAGAGGATAAAGCTTGTGCGCCGACGCCGCCGCGGTTCTTGATGTTTATTGGTTTCTTATGGGCTGAAACTTTTGTTATGGTTGTCGTGCGTGAAAAACAAACCTTTTTCAGATCAAAGTTGTCGGTGGATAATATCGAGAAATTGAAAGATTAGGAATGAATATGTGAGAATACTCACAAAAATTTGATCCAGGGCCAGAAATATCTAATGAGATAGAAAATGTTTTATCAATGCTGCGAATTCGGAAATTCTCTATTGTCTAGATATCGTATTGTTTTTTAATGCAACAATCATTTGAGAATCCTTTGGATCATTTCTATGAAAAAATTGCAGAAAGAAATGTAATACAAAAATATTTGGAATCTGAGTAAAATATAAATTCACTCTATACAATTATCAATATTTCATTAGTTCATTTCTCAATTAGAGCAGTAGGTAATTTCAATGACTCGCCATTCAAACCTTACACGGCAACAGCAGCTGGCCTCGCGCTCGATATCCATCAGCTGCAAAACTCGTGATATTCACTCCAAAAGCAATAGAACAATAAATAAACCAACTAAAAGACCTGGACGACATAATACAACCCAACAATCCAAAAATCCGTCATCACCAAGGGTCCTAGAACAACAACCGCGTTCTCGATATAATACTTTTCATCGGAGCGAGCGGTCGATGCCACGCTGCTATAGTAAAGAAAATCAATTTCTCGAGTCCAGAACAAGAGAGAGAGAGAGACATAAGCGCGATCTCGCCTTACGAGGTCGCTACCGGGTGTATACTTAAAGCGAGCCGGGCGTAACCCTTGACGAGGGCGCGTGAGAGAAAATGAGAGAGGGGAGGAGCAAACTATCGGAAAGCTCGGTGCCTTTGTTCTTCGCTTGTCGCTCGACTGGGGCGTAAGAGAGAAGAGAGAGAGAGAGAGAGAGAGAGAGAGAGAGAGAGAGAGAGACAGAGAGTGAGAGAGAGGCTGCGGGATGAGGAAAGTTTTCGATAAAGTTATATGCTGTAACGTGGCGCGTCACCCTACTCGCTACATATGTATATATATACATCGGACTGGCCAATAGCTCTTAGCCAAGGAGCGAGTCTTATGTATAGAGCAGACAGACGAGCGATTATCCTTGGGAAAGCTTCCGCTTCCGCATATACGTATATATCGGAAAATGTAGAATCAAACGCTTTTCTATCGACTTACATTTGATACATGATGAAAAGCAATCGCGATCGATCCTGTGTTTAAACCTGCATAATGTAAGCAAGTTTGACCTTAATTATCATTGTGGTTATATATTGAAAATCAGAAGTGAAATGATTCTTCACCGTTCATAAGATATTCTTCAAAAATAAATGTGATTTATATCATGACCAGTTACGTATTATAGTCACAATAAGTATTTGTCTACTGCATGATCACGGAATATTTAACCGAGTTATAGACTAGGGCAACCAATCATTTCTTCCGCGAAGAGCTGAAAGTGTTAAAACAATCCTTTCGAGACCGACTTCCCCAATCCCTTAGCTCTTTTACCATGTGAAAAAATCATTGTCCCACTTTCTCGCTTATCGCGTGACTCCACAAGCTCTCGATATAGATTTTTCATTTTATTTCGTCACTCGTTTCGTCGGTGGCGTGCGCGCTATGTAGACGCCCCAGACTCGCTATACCAGGCGAAGAGAGAAAGAGAGTGAGTGAGTGAGAGAGAGAGAGAGAGAGAGAGAGAGAGAGAGAGAGAGAGAGAGAGAGAGAGAGAG
>UELV01134317.1:4271-28909 GCA_900490015.1 Megastigmus stigmatizans | reverse complement strand
ATATATATATATATATATGTGTGTGTGTATGAATTGAATTAAATCATTTTCATTATATTAGACCGCGAGAGAGCTTATAAAGCTATTTTCGTGGCTCACAGCAGCGAAGAAAGAGGAAATGGAGCAACGTTCGCACGTTTATGCAAATCGCTCCAGACCTTCTTTCACTTTCTCTCTTTTTCTCTCGTCTCTCTTTCTTTTAGATCGGCAAACGTGTGCGCGCACGTTTGCTGCTGCTGCGTCATAAAAAAGGCGACTAATTTAAAATGTGATTCTTCGCTGGACAACAGCAGCGGCAGCCACGATAATGAAGCCTGACGAGATGCTTTTGTTTTGTCTGTGTATGCATGTATATACAGGCAGATCGATAATGAACTTGATATATATATATATACGCGTATACGCGAGGCGCGCTGATTTATTTTTTTTTTTCGTCTGATAGTAGGAATCTGTAAGCGGAAATTTTTTGATTATTCATTCGAGTGCGGGAGATCGACGAAAAGCTGAATTTTATATACGTGTAGAAGTGTGAGCGAACGATTTTGTCGATGATTATATTCCCGGTTTGAGAATCTGTTTTTCTCTATGATGCCTAAGCATTGGCAGTTTATAACCCTTTATGAAACTTCATATCGTAAGCTTTTTTCCTTCTCATTTAATCTAGTCAACGAATCTGCATACACAACAAATCTAGTCAATCGATCTCATGCCCAAACCTAGAATTAATCATAAGTAGTACCAATTAATGTCGGAGTGTTTGCAAATTAATTTAGTTAAAATAAAACCAAATATCCATCATTTCTAGTCACCTCGAAAAACCAAAGATTTACTCTACTATACACAAAAACACACGCGCACAAGCATATGGACACACGCACTCTAATAATTTATCATCGCACTGCTTTACTATAAAGTCATACGTTTGCAATCCGTGATTTTGGTTCACATCCTTTACTTTACTTCACCAATCTCTCAGTATTCGAAAATAAATCTAGATCGTACGATTTGCACTTTATTAACTTATCCGTACCTTTTTTTAATGGTTCACATGCACACACACATAGACACGTAGCGCAGTAAACACAATGGGAATTCCGCACTTTTTTCCCGGAAAATCAATAATCAATACAGTCGAGAGCCGCGCGATGAACGTCGATAACCTACATTGGCGCACCAGCACAGAAACAGAAAAATCGTCACCCATACACCCACATGCATGCATATATACAGACATCGGAAAGAGATCAGTCTGAAAATAGAATACAACAAAAAAAAAAGTAGTCACAGTATAGATGGCCTGCATTCGAAGGGGAGAGAGCGTCTCTCTCTCTCGTCTAGTCTCTCTCTCTCTCTCTCTCAACAGTCGCCCAATGCTCGGCGCAACTATGGGCTGGTGGCAGCGGTGGCAGAGGCGGCGGCGTGGTCGGTTTCCCGGAAACACGCTCGATCGATCTTCCTTATCGGGACGCGGAGAATCGGCCGTGAACCAGCGGCGGCGCACACTGTCTACTCTGCACCGCGTCGGCGCGAAACCAAGTATACATGTATATATAGATAAATATCACTAAGCAAGACAGACAGAGAGAGAACCGCGACGATGTGGCTGCAAAGCGCATGCGAGGCCACCTACTGATAAGTGCCATTGTTCCTGATCTTTTAGTCCGGTTTTCGGGCCGAATCCTCATCCTAAGATGGACCCTTCTTCCCTATGTACAAGCCTAATCGCCGTTCATTACTTTGATTTTGGTGCTACACGTCTTTCATGATCTGTTTTTCGGTTGCTAAATTCCCCCTCCTCCTCATCGTCTCTGTGCACCAAATCGTCTAGTTGTTAAGATGAAATTTCGGATTCTAATTAAAACTTTTGGAAGTATCACTTAAGTGTGCCTCTCTTCCTCCTTGATTATCGGTTCCACTTTGTTTATTGGTTCCTGTCTCGGTTTATTTCCTCCTTTATCATATCTCAGTCTTCATCTCGAGTTCTTTTCTCTTGATGCACTTTCCCCTCCGCCGCATTTGTTGCAGTCTGTCCTCTATTAAATGATTGTCTGATCAATTAGCAGAAATAGGAGTTGTAAGTCTTGCACTACTAGGAAATCAGAGCTCAAACTCCTTTTGTCTCCTTTAGAAAAACACATTGTAGTTCAAGTTCGTTCGTACCTTGTTTTTATTTATCTTTCTGTATCAGCTACTATATAATACTTCCATTATATTATACGAGCGAGTGAAAATTTCGCAACGCCGCGTTCGGGGTATACGAGGCTGCGAAGAGCTGGGAAGCCTCGAGGTCACAAAAGCGCGCAAAGATTTCACGAGTGTGCAAAAGGGATCCTCATCTCTCTCTCTCTCTCTCTCTCTCTCTCTCTCTCTCTCTCTCCCTTTTATTTCCAATGTTACATTGCAACAGAGAAAGATTGAGCAATGTGTACATGTCTGTCGCGTGACGAGAAAGAGAGAAAAAGAGAGAGAGAGAGAAAGAGATAGATAGAAATAATTCAGTGGGACTTCCCCCGTCGCGGGTAAATCATGATGGCGCTCGAGTCCCGAGATAACAATGACTTTGCTTCGCGCATTATTTCAGATATCCTATATATATATGCGCTCTATTCTTGCACCGACATAAACTTGTCACTTTTTGTATTCTTGTCTGGAATTAGCGAGCATCTGAAGTCTATAGATCCTTAAATAAATACTGATTCCGATTCCGATTCTGATTCTGATTCCGATGCTCATCCAGCAGCTCGAATCGATCGATAAAGAATCCTCGATTCTCATTGTCTGTATGTGCACAGGTAACGCGAGAGCCTGTCTATAACGTTTCACCTCGATACGTTCTCTCGTGTTTCTTCCTCCGATAACAGCGCCGATACAATAAACTCTCTGCTCTCCTTATCTGCCCGAGACTCTCCGATACTCAACACCCGCGCTCTTCTCTGTATATTATATATATATGTGTATATTTTTTTTCTTCCCGCATAATACTTTCCTCTCGCGGCGTATACTGCGATCGCAGATCGCGGTTTCTTCGAAGCCCTCGTACTGTTTCAATATGTATGTATATATGTATGCGCTGAAAGCTGCCTCTTGGACGAGAAATCGGACGTCGGAAGAAGAGAGCGACCAAGCCGCAAACATCCGGCAAAACTGGGATCGGATGCTGCTGCGGTTCGGTTCTCTCGCGCTTATATGCTCTCTACATTCAGTTTCTCCTCTAACCTCGGTACGGAATGTTACATTAACTCAAAGTCCCCTTTTGTTACTCGAACATTATTATTTTGTTTGCAAATTTATTAGCGTAATTAATATAAGGTAATACTCAGAGGTGCATTATAAGATACAAGTTGTTGTATTGAATGTGGATAATTAAAATCATTACAGTTTATTATTATTGCATGAAGAGAAAGAATGACTTATGACATTATGCTTATGTCAAATTATATTCAAGTCTATATTTTTCTCGTTTATATATACTCAGATAATTTTGTGTATGACTGAGGTCGATGGAAGATTCATTTTTTTTTTTCTCACTTACAGTGACCGCGGAGACTGCACCTGATCAACGCGACGGCTACAACGAGAGTCAAACGGATGTTGAATCACCACCAACGGTAAGTGTCAAGCGTACGCCATTTGCCTTGAAAATTCACGCGACGATAAATCCGCGTGAGACTTGCACATACTTAACACACATACACACACTTGCTCATATACACGCGC
This sequence comes from Megastigmus stigmatizans, assembly GCA_900490015.1. Classification (NCBI taxonomy): domain Eukaryota; kingdom Metazoa; phylum Arthropoda; class Insecta; order Hymenoptera; family Megastigmidae; genus Megastigmus; species Megastigmus stigmatizans. The sequence goes on along the minus strand of UELV01134317.1, from coordinate 25,192 downwards.
TCGTTTTTCTTCTCGCAAAGCCAATCTTCCTGTAGATAAGACGACAATTTTTATATGCTCTCATCTTGTCATAGATAAAAAAAGCTTAGACAGCGCGATAATCAAAGGCACATTATCTCGAAGGAATGTGTTTTTAATCAATGTTATTAGGATTAAAAAATAAAGAAATATAATTCTCATCTGTTTGTTAGATTCGCGCTCGGTGTTCCACTGTTCCTAGAATTGCAATTTAAAGAATTAAAAAGTTATTTCCATCGTACGAGCATCGGTATATTAGATTTCATTAGATTAAAAAATTCAATTAAAGCTTTCCCATTCATTCCACGAACACTCGTCGATACTGAACACACACATCCAGCTATCCATTACTGCTTTCTGTATATATAACACGTATCTTTTTGAATTCTCAGGTTAATCAGCCGGAAGGTACCCACCCGTGCCCGGTTTGTCTTCTCGTATTTGCTACCTCACGAGAACTGACCAATCACATACGCGGCCACAACTCGCCCCGCAGCGCCACGGACGGAAGTGGCGAAGAAGACTACTCCTGCGGCGTCTGCCGCAAGGTCCTTAGCTCAGCGAGCTCCTTGGATCGCCACGTTCTTGTCCACTCGGGCGAACGTCCCTTCAAGTGCAAACACTGCCAGATGGCATTCACCACCAATGGCAACATGAACAGGCACTTAAGAACCGCTCACAGGACGATCTCACCCGCCAACAGCTGTACTGATTCCGAGGTCAGCAGTGACTTCGAGAAGCTGCGCGACTGCCGTGTCATTGAGGAGGAGTACAATAACAATGAAATCGCCAAGAGGATCTCGCGTGGGTTCATCACCGGGGAGATGAGATCGAGGACACACTCGGAGCCCCCGATGCGCAAACGCAGACGGCTCGACTACGCGGACGAGGCCGACAGCCAGAAAAAACACAAGATACTGCTGAGAAACGCGAAGACCGAGGTACATGGCAGCCACACGGAGTCGAGTCAGATAGCCCACGGCTGCACCTTCTGCGGCCGTCTCGACTTCCCCAACGTCGACCTTCTCGAGTCCCACTTGGTGAGCAGCCACATCGACCAGCCCACCGAGTGCCTCATCTGCCAATTCCCTTGCAAGACCATACAGGAGCTCAATCTCCATCGGCTGTTGAGCCACTTGCACGAGTTGCCGATCGCCTTCCACGGCAAGAACACCCGCAAGTCCGTGATTGGCTTCAATGACCTAACCTTCACCGACTTCACCTCCAAGAAGTTCACGATGATCGCCAGGGCCGCTTGCGAGGAGTCCCTGCATCGGCACACCTCCGACGAGACGTCCAAGTTCCAGTGCTTGAAATGTCTGCGAGCCTTTCCCTGCCTATCGGCCCTCGAGGCACACGAGACGGATTGTGGCCTACTGCCGATCGTCAATCACTGTACGACCGACCAGCAATCCGACAGGGAGTACTTCTTCGCCGGCCTCAATCTGCAGAACAAGGCCGCTCTGGCCGAGGCCAAGGAGGGCAAGGATCTTGCCGACATCTCCAGCATACTGTCATTGACGTCTGGCCCGATAATGCAGGGAATGTCCAGATCGGACGCCAGCACCCCGGACAATTGCAAGATCAAGCAGAGCTTCGGCTCATCCGGATCCTCCGGCACTCCCTCGTCCGAGTATCACGAAGATGAGACTCAGGACGTCTTCGCGGCCGAGTTCAGAAAGATGAAACTGAAGGGCGAGTTCCCCTGCAGGCTGTGCAATGCTGTATTCCCGAATTTACGCGCGCTCAAGGGCCACAATCGGGTGCACACGAACGTCGCACCCGGTATGCCGTATCCCTGCAACATGTGCCCGTACAGTAGTACGGACAAGGCTACCCTGATGAGACACTTGCGCTCGCACAACGGCGACAGACCCTACGAGTGCTCGATCTGCAATTATGCATTCACCACCAAGGCCAATTGCGAGAGACACGTGCGCAATAGGCACGGCAAATTGTCTAGGGAGGAGATCAAAACTGTATTGATCTATCATCCGAATGAGGACTCGACGAACGACAGTCTCGAGCATACCTCGCCTCGTGGACTGATGCGGGAGGAGATTCGCAAGTCCATTGTCTATCCGAACAAGCGCGACGATCTTACACCGCAGCACATGCACTATCCAGGTGAGATCAGGCTCAAGGACGAGTCCAAGCTTCGTCATCCCGGATATTCGGTCTCGCACATATTCTCGGATCCGCCTAGGATGCAGCCCATAGCATTGATCAAATCTCAACGGAACATGAATCACGTCAATGACGATCTCGATTCTAAGTCCTCGGAAGACAGTGTATCTCTGGTCATCAGTGAAACCAAAGTAGAGCTACACCAAAGAATTGAAGATAGCTCGATGGATCTGCAGCAATCGAGCGCCAACGAATTGTCGCGCGTGCAAAGTGCAGGCGACGAGAACGCGCCATTGGACCTAACAATGTACGTGTTAGACCTGAGCAAGAAGACAGCACCTGTAGCCACTGTAGCTAACGCAGCCGCCACCGCCGCCGCCGCCGCCACCGCTGCCGCCGCCACCGCCGCCGCCGCCGCCGCCACTCCAGCAAATGAAAATAGGACCAGACACTGGAATGGCAACACCGTCAATCTCAATGGTAACAATCAAAATTTTTACGCCGCTAATCAAATGCTGCTGACGCAGGCGCTTCTGAGTTCTGGCCAAGTTAACGCTCAGTCGTTACCGATGCAGGCATTCTACGCCAAGGCCATACTTTACCAAAATTTGGCATCGCTCTCTACGTCTAGTGTGCTCCAACCGTATGTTCCATCCGTGTTGCCTCCCCTATACAATCAAACTTACGCAATAACAAACAAGCAGCAGAACGAATTGGTACGCGGTCTTCAAACCAGCGGAGGAAGTCTTGTGGAGCCTTCTGCTCCAGGCTACGGTACTAGCTTTCTCCAGGCCAGAAATCCTGTGGCAAGCAATACCGTCAGCGATCAAAAAGCTGCTCCCGTGCCTTCGGAGCTCGTGCGCAAAAGCATATCCCCGCGGAATAAAGTGCAGAACTCGCGGTCCTCCAGTTCCGTAAAGATGGTCCTTAAGAACGGGGTGCTAATGCCGAAACAAAAGCAACGACGCTACAGAACCGAGCGACCCTTTTCCTGCCCGCTATGCTTAGCGAAGTTCACACTTCGAAGCAATATGGACAGGCATGTCAAGCATCAGCACCCCAAGACCTGGAATGAGCGAGCAAGAGGTGCCCGCTCGAACAGAGGCAGACCACCTACCAATCCAGTACCATTGCTAAAAAATCTAACACAACCAGCAAATCGCGTATCCTTCAATTATCGTCAGTCCTATTCGAATATCCCCCCTGAGCACAATCAGCCATCTACTTCGGGTTATAACAACCATCCCATTTCTGATCATGTCAAATCTGCAATTTTAGCACAACAACTGAAAGGTGGCAACAAACAGCAAGAAGCCGAAAGCGACAAGGAGGCTAGGAAACCCGCAGCTAGAGAGCCGACTAAGAGGACGCCGAGTCTTTTGAGAGGCAAGTTGGAGGCTCACATCGTATGTAAAACAACTGAAAACGTTCGTAAAGAGGACAGTTCAATAGAAGAATTGAAAAAGCAACAGGAACAGCAAAAAAACGTAAAACAGGAATCAAAGTCCCACGACGAGACTAATCAAAACAAAGATGATGCTGGCGATTCCAATAAGGAAGAAAAGCCCTTCAAACCGAAAGAGACTGTTATCAAAATAGAATTTCAGGAAGAAAATAATCAAACCGAAGATTCGGCTAGTGTGCCAGAAACAGTGGACAATACCGCGCAAAACGATCAACAATGTCAATCACAGTGTGACTGCAACGTATCGGGTAGCGACGAAAAGTCGGACGACTCTTCCTCTTCCGAACAAAAGCAGTTAACGAAAACGATGTCCGCCTACTCGATGGCTCCGAACCGTGTCATTTGTCCATTCTGTAAACGTCCCTTCCCTTGGGAATCTTCACTCAAGCGACATGTACTAACTCACACGGGCCAAAAACCGTTCCAGTGCATGCACTGCGCCTTACCGTTTACTACAAAGAGCAACCTTGACCGTCACCTCCTGAGGAAGCACAAAGACCTCGTGGGCCAACCAACAGGAACACAAAGTATCTCATCACCCGAGCCACAAGAAGTACCCAATAATAATAGTCAATTCGCTATGAGAAACGTGCCCGAGAGGCCCTTTAAATGCCACCAGTGCCCAAGCTCGACCTTTTCAACGTTGGGCAATTTAAAAAAACACCAATCGATGAAACATTGCTCCGACGAGTCGAGGTCCGTCTCACCACCGAGTGTTCCGCAAAACAGTCCCCAACCGGAGGAGGAGAGTCCTCAAGACTACTCCCAGGAATGTCCACAAGAGAACGTACAAGATTGCTCACATGAGGACTCACCGCAAGAGGACCCTCAGCATTACCACCAAGATTCTGATAAGCAACAAAACCAAAGTGGATACGATAGCCAATCTTCGGGCGTTTCAGATAATATGGATAGCGCGAATTCGGCCTCAATAGAGCTAGCAAGGAGATCAAACGATAACAACAATCCAAGCACATCGAATGATGGCAACCATCCAAGCACATCAAACTATGACAACCATCCAAGCACGTCTGGTTATGATAAGAATCCAAGCTCGTCGAGCAATGTCAACAATCCAGGCTCGTCGAACGATCCAAGCCCATCGGGTTATGGTAACAATCCAAGCACATCGGGTTATGGCAATAATCCAAGTTCATCGAGCGACAGCAACACTCCAGGCCCGTCGAACAACGGTAATTCCAGGTCGAGAAAACGGTCACCCAGGTCGAAAAGACGGTCATCAAAGTCGAAAAGACGGTTACCCAGGTCACTACCAAGACCTGGCACCAAAGCTAGCTTCAGGTGCTACCTATGCCATGCAAATTTCTCCGAGAGGCAGGATAACCTCGATCACGTCAGAGACGACCACCCAGATGACTGGGCGAACCTGATGGAGAGGGACGCTCTAAATCAAAATGATGCTGAGTCCGGCGAGAGGAGAGGTCCCGACTACGTCCACAGAAAGGTATGAGTTATTTCTTATTTCTATATTTTGCCCTTACATCTCGACGAGAAACACCTTTGCTTATCCTTATACATATAAATCGTTGCATATAAAAAAAATAATACCCAACTTTTCCTTAACATTAGATGATCTGTGCTTTTTGCATGAACCGTTTTTGGTCAGCCGAGGACCTGCGCCGTCACATGCGCAGCCATACCGGCGAGCGTCCCTTCACCTGTACCGTTTGCTGCCAGTGCTTCACACTGAAGCACAGTATGGTGCGCCACCACAAGGGGCACACTATGCCGAGCGACCATAAGAAGCACAAGTCCGTAAAGTCGGCCATGTTCGTGGGCATGGGCGGCAACGAGGGCAACGCCTCCATGATTCAGCAGCCCGCGATAACGCCCAGGTCACAGGATCAGCCTTCCACCAGCAGGGCCGCCGACATTCAAGAGCGGGCCTCGCTGCCCCAAGTGGCCAGAGTGGCGACCGGTGACGCCGCACCCAGTGGATTGATGAGATTCAATCCCTACGACGACATGGCATCGATGACCGGTGCTCGGAGCGAAAACAACGCCAGCGAAAACAACACCAGCGACAACTACAACAACATCGACAACGATGACAACAACAGCGATCTGATCTCAAACCTGTTGGGCATCGATGATAGTGCGATTGTCGATCATATGCTTGAATCGTCGGTAGACGACGCCGCCAAAATCTTGGGAGTCAATCAGAGACCAGAAGGGGACTTTTCGGAGCAATAGAAACTTATACGTATACATAAATATTCGTGAGATGTAAATAATTGACCAGGGATTGACTAAGACATTTTTTTTCTTTTTAATAGTTTTTTTTTTGCTCTTTAAGGTCCATTTACTCGCGTTGAATCGCTCCGCACCAGAAATTTAATCGTTTTTAACGTAATTTTTGAAGTCTTTTTGATAAGTTGATTCGACATAAATGTAGAGTTATCATCCTTTTCTTCAATTGCTTGCGCTGTTGATAATCCAAAGAGTTACCAGAATATAAATCGTATATAAATAAAATGTGATAATTGCGAATGATTAGTAATAGTTTAAGTAGTAGATAACTATACTTAGTTTAAGTTTCGTTTTCACATCGAGAGTTTTATAGTTCACTTCGAACCAACTTATCATAACGACAGAAAGGCTGTTATTTTAGAATAAATGGTGCTTTTTTTAGAAGCGAATTAAGCATTCAATTGAGCGAGTAAACGTACTATTTATTTTTTTACGAGTGCAAATATACTAAATCTTAAATAACTACTATAAATTAGATTTTCTCTATTTTAAATGTCGGAATCAACCGATACAGAACTGAAATAAACTAGTTTATACTTCGATTAGAAAATAATATGGTTTAATTAATATAAAAAATATATTTGTGTCAGACTAAAGTAAGGTAAATCAGTCCTCTTACGAGTTCCGTCACTGGATCTTTTACCTTATATATAGATTTGACATTAAATCAAAAACTTTTTTGAATATTTGATAAATATTCATTTATTTAATGTATATTATATAATAAATGTTTTTTTTTTATTTGTTTTTTTATGAAAACTTTAAAATCTCTTTTTAGAGAATAAATGTATTTAAGGTAATATACTAGTATATTTGAATGTAAGATTAAAGTACATATAGCCTGTTTTATAGATGAAAAAAAATGAAACAATGCTAGTCAATTATCTACATCAATCTTCTGTACATGTTCTGAATCGATTTTCCTCTGCTGCTCAGCTGCTCTGCTGCTCAAGGGCTGCTTTGCCCGATTCGGGATACTGATAAGATAATACATTTAATTTCTATTATATAAGTAATTTGCATTTTTTGGTGCACTTAAGGGGCTAGTCTAGTTTCTTTTCGAGCGGAAAATGGAGGTGATTTTCCGGGACTCATACAAAATAAATCATGCGGTCAAATATTTTAAAATTTTAAGGATATATTTAGATACTATTGACAAGTTAATTCACAAAATTTCATGAAAATATATCGACTGTAAGCCGAGTTATACACTCCGATGTCGAGTCATCCAAAAATGAAGTAGTAAATCGGCTGCAGTTGTAGAGGTCCTCAGAATGCCAGTATCTGAAAAATTTTTGTTTCACGTTAAACTAGATGACTTTCCCCGTACCATGAACTAGGATCCTTTGAAAATATTGAAAATTATAAAAATGGCAACGTTTTGAAAAAAAAATTCAATTTTTCACAAAAAAACGTTCGTTTTTTGCTCGGCAAATTTGTATTTTTTGAAATATCAAAAAGATCCCAGTTCATTGTTCAAATTTTGTGAATTAACTTGTCAATAGTATCTAAATATATCCTTAAAATTTTAAAATATTTGACCGCGTGATTTCTTTTGTATGAGTCCCGGAAAATCACCTCCATTTTCAGCCAGAGAAACTAGACTAGCCCCTTAACTAAGATGCCACTGTTTTTTCCCATTTTCTTGAATTGCTTGTCGATCGAGCGATATACGACATCGCTGTATCGACAAAGTGTGTTCTCGACTACCGCTAACAGAGAGGAACGCGAATCAATGTAAAAACTTATATTGTATCGATCGCCTCGTTCTCGTGGTACTTCGTAGGTTGTACCTACTTTTCATAGGGTGACTCATATATATTATATATTATAAACCGCAAATATGGAAACATATTTTAGCGCACGCGTGCGAGAGCGAACTGAGCGAGTACATGTGAAAGCACAAAAGGGCTAACCCCCCTTAATTATACAATGTCTGACCGTAATCGTGCGTATGTGTAAATAGGAGAAGACAGACTTTGTCCTTTTATGATGTTATCATATGAGTATGTATGAGTAGCCCTTAATTTGTAGTTATATCGAGGTTTAGAGCGTATAGTATAATATAGTACAGTATAATACAGAATAGTATAGTGCATTGTCATACTTAAGTAAAAAAAATATTAAATGTTAAAAAATAAATGGTAAAAAGCGAGAGAGAACAGCGGGGTGAAGAGAGGCAGCCGTAAGGAGCCTTATTAATTTAGATAAAAAAAAATTCTAGCTGCTTTGTGATCGACATGAATGCAGCTCGTTCGTGTTCGAAAGAGGGTTTGCACATCGGCAAACCACATTTAAGTAAGAATTTAACAACGAAGTAAGGCCATATAATATACACATATAACAGCGAGCGACTTAGAACATATGTGCATCATATATACAGGTATATATATATCAGACACATATGTATGTATATATCGATATATAAAACCACGTCATTTTTCTTTATAACGTTGTTCTTCTCTTTATATTTTTGTATGTATATCTGTATAATTAGTGAAAATATGTAATGATAATAGCCATTTGTTAAGAGGTAAAAAGCGATAATTCAATAAAGGTTATATATACCCACTATGAGAAACTTGAGTTTTCTTGCGTCCAAAAATCAATTAATAGTCTGTGGGTTTTAGTGAAAAGATATGCGTGTGTGTGTGGGTGGATAGGTGTTTGAGTATGTGTATTATATTAAATAAAAAAGTCATTCTTTACATAAAGGGCGTACAGCTAGATAAAAATGTAAGACAGAGAGTAAAATAAACTAATATGAGCAATACGCGAAGAGAGAAGAGAGTTTCATCGTGCGTAATCGACATATATATACATATATATATATTAAATGCAAACGTGAAAAGAAATTTTTATGATTTAGATATCGTGAATGTATAGTTAGTGTAATTAATACAAGGTTTAAAGAAAACGATACTCGCCTTGTTCCGCGAATATTTAAATTCTGCAATTATGCCAAAAGACGGCCAGATGATTCGATTGATTAAAAGACAATTGATCGATCGCAAGCTATTATAAATCTCTATGATATATATATTATATATTTTAGATGGAGATGTTCAGTATCGTATTTTCTTTTTTGGAGTATCAATTGAAAAAAAAAAAACAAACGAATAATTATATTGACTCTTATAATGAGGCTTCGATTTTTTAAAGAAACACGAAGGACTTTGTATTTCCTACTGCTCTTCTCCACGTCGCTCGTGTTTTTTTCATACACCCATTATGTTCTTTCGCCTCATTATCGATTATCTATTATTATTGATTATCGACATTTCTCATCTCTCACAAACCGTGCCGAATAGTCTATTTATATCGACAACAGGGCTTCTACGTTCTTTTTTTATGTTATATACTTTTACTTTTCTTCGACACTCTTTTTCTTCTAAGCATTTTTTTTTTCGAATACCTATTGTGCGAAGCTGAAAAATGAGAAAATGCCATTCGCTTCTAATTGTACATCATTATGGAACTTAAAATTGTAGATCTTAATGTGCGAGAGTACGTTATACTATTATTATGATTATCATTAAATATTCTATACGCGAAGCGGAGAAAATCGCGTATGCGGCAGAAGAACGAGAAGTACCTATTTACCAAATAATAATGATGTTCAAAAGTATCGTAATATGCTTTGTGAAAAAAGTAAAATAAAAAAAGTTTTTTTGCTGATTATATCGATGTAGTTTCTTTTCTACTAAACATATACTATATACACTACCTACACCTATGTCAGTTTCCTCTCCTCATTTTCCCGCGCAAAAAATCATGACAAACAGTACTTCAAAGTATCCAAATTCAATTTTTAAAATTAATATGAAAATATATCATATAAGAAGTTTGTTCTATGATTTATAAGTTTCAATTCGATTTTATTGTATATGAAATCAAAATGTTTTTATAGCTAATAGTTTTAGTTGGATTGTATAAGAATCTTTACATACAATTTTATAATGATTGCATTAAAAAAAATGTTTCAAAAAATTGCGCTTACAATATGAATTACAATTTGTAAAATATATTTATGAAATACCAATTATACATCATATCTTCTTACTTTTCATTTTATACTTACTTTATGTAAAAGAAATTCTTATGCATTATAAATAACAAAATATAAGTTTAACTGTTTTATATTAATAATAGTGTTTCATGATTTAGTTAAACAAAATAAAAGAAGATGTGTATATATACTTCAGTGTATTATATAATTTAGTGTCCGATCTACAGATATACATTGATATTATGAAACAATGAAAACTACAAAAAAAAAAAATTAAAAATATGCCACAAAAATACAAAAAAAAAAGTTATTTAATACTCAAGATGTTAAATTAATGCCAGTGAAAGTTAATCACTAGAAAAATTTTGAAGTTTGAATTACAAAATCGACGGAAGAAAATTAACCAAGCAAAAATGTTGAGTCGAAGGGCAGACCTAAATTTTCTCAATTTAAGGTTACCCGTTTATTTGCAATGTTCTTTCATACTGACTTAGTCAATGAAAATTCTATGAAAATGTCTCTTTATATGAGTTTTATGTCGACGTTCATAAGTGTTTATTTACTTTTTAAGAATTTAAAAAAAGTGCCTGACCATGACTTAAAAAAAGCTCGGATAGTAAAATCAAACATGTCTAGAGCACCATCTTTTTCTAATCCGTTCATCTGTCCGCGTGACGATCCTAAATCGTATTCTCAAAGTAAGTCATTATACACAAACGATTATATTTCATTCAATACAAAAATCATAATATTTTTTAATACGTACTGTCTTTTCAAGAGCCCAAAATCTCTTCAAAATCAATAGACATTTACACCCATCCGCATTTCGGCTCTGTAATCGAAATTATAAAGGATAGATTTTATTTTGCTACGTTAGTTCCTGGAAAAACACAACCTAAAAGTTTGCCCAGTGTGTATATGTTCGATATCGATGACGAATTGGTCTACAACAACTTTTACAACGACTTTGGACCACTAAATATTGCCGCGCTCTACAAGTCAGAATGATTTTCTCGTATAATAAAAGTGGAAAGATAATTATCAAAATTACATTATCATTTGTGAAGAATGTTTAATTAAAAAGATTTAGTCCTTCTTCTTGGCGGGGATCGTACAATATATGTTAAATATGTGCAAGTAGAAACAGACGAATGTGTTAAGGCGTATATTTATTAAACGCAGCTTTCTCGTCAATCGGAAGGTGGAAATTTCTTTTCAATTTAATATTTTGTTATGCTCCAAGTGGTTAAGCATAAGCTTTGTATATCTACTTTCAAGCTCTCATTTTATTTCATTTTTATTGGGCTTCTGCTCCATTCATAACGTAGAGCACCTATTTAAATAATATATATAATATTTAATCATATTGCTTGTATATAAGCTGTCGACAAACTTAACGTTTAAGGTACTGCCAGGGTGTCAGTCGAATATTAGTGCATACAAGGCATAGACTAGACAGAATCGTACACTTCACGTCATCCAATCCGAACAAAAGAGCGAACGCAGCTTATCTCTGCGCCTCCTACGCTGCTTTGTACCTGAAAAAATCACCATGCGAAATTCATCATAAGTTTACATTAGCAGAAGTTCCGGCATTGAAGCCTTTTCAGGATGCGTCCATCGGCAATTCGGTTTACAAAATTCATCTAATCGGTAATTTCTACTAGCTAAGAAATGTGAACATTTTCTTTACCGCGTGCACGCTGCTTGTTTGCGTAAAATTGGACAATGTTTCCATCGTTGATTCGTAAAAACCTTTCCTTCGACGCAATGAAATTATATCTATCCCTACTAAAGATGAATAATTATATTTTAAAATTCTAGACTGCCTGAACGCTTTAACTAAAGCTTCATCGTTGGGATTTTTCGACTTTCAAGATTTCGATCTTCACGAATACGAATTGTACGAGAATATTAGAAATGGCGATCTGAACTGGATAGTACCTCGGAAATTTCTCGCCTTCCTCGGGCCTAACACGGAAGCCGGCAGTCGGCTACTCTACCCGGAAAATTATTTGAATTATTTCATGAAAAATGAAGTGGTCGCTGTCATAAGACTCAATCGAAAAACTTACGAGTCTTTCAGGTACAGCAATGATAAATTTTTCTTCTTCTCCTTTTTTTTTTTTTTTTTCAATTATCGACAAATTGACAGCGACAAATTGATCTCGAATTAATGCAATTAGATTCACCAATGCCGGTATACTGCACTACGAGATGTACTTTCCGGACGGCACAGTTCCATCGCGAAAACTCCTGAAGCAGTTTATGCACGTCGCCGAAACGACGAAAGGAGCAATCGCCGTACACTGCAAAGTAACTAATGCGATGGTTGAAGTTTCCATTGTTTATACATTTTATATATTGTATATCTTATCATATGTGTGCTCGATGCATTTGTCGCGTAGGCAGGTTTAGGTAGAACGGGTACGTTGATCGCGGCGTATCTGATGAAGCATTATCGAATGTCGGCCCGAGAAGCGATTGCCTGGTTGAGAATATGCAGGCCGGGCTCGGTGATCGGCCAGCAGCAGACTTGGCTCGAGGAAATGGAGAAGACGCTCTGGCACGAAGGAGCTTGCTACAGGTATGCTCGAAAAAATATCCCCGGTGCTTATAGTAGTGCGTTAAAATGAATATCAAATGCATGGGAATATAAGTGAAGCCCTTATTCGAGGGGAAAGTATACTTTCGGCATAATAATCTATAGATGTATTTAATTTCTATTGATCTTTGTCTGTGGATTAAGAAATTAATGTATTTCCTGGTTTCTCGTTCGTCATTTAACCCTAATCTGTCACACTGGGTATAATCGATCCCAACGTATTTTAAAGTAATAGGTAGTTAAAATAATAGTTGTCCCGTTAGTCTTCGTCTAGAAGTCGTGTGAAGTGGAGCTCTCGAAATCCTAGAGTTTATTCTACCCAGAGTGACTTATTGAGAAAATGTTCAAATTTTGGAATTTTTTTTTTTTCATTTTTTTGAAGTTCTACATAAAGAGGTAAGTATATAATTATAATTTGTGAAGTCTGAATTTTTCAACATCATTTTAAAACATAATTTTAATTGTTACCAAATGGCGTATAATTTGCGATTTCGTACTATACGTGAGGAGGCTCGAAGAGGTGGAGGAGCAGCATGCTCTTAGGGGTGAAATCTCCGATGAAGAGGTGAATCATGTTTCGGAGGATTCCAACTATTCAACCAGCAGTATGGATAGCGAATGCAGTGACGAACTCGATTCGGAGCTCCAAAATAGCGCGCTGACCGAATGGTTGTTGACATGTCGAGCGCGCGGTTTGAGAGGTGTGAACGTCTTTAAATGGCAGACTAGCATTTTTAGTCAATGCTCAGGTAAGGCTTACACCTTTTCCCGCGCTTTTATGGCAGCTGTTTACGACTACCAGTCTTAACTAGCAGAAATAAACGTATTTACAAATACATTGGTAAAATTTGAAAAATTAATAAAATAAAATCAATATTTTACAATTTTAATAAATAATAATAATAAAATAATAATTGTACAATTACATGTAGATCCTCTGTCCCAGAATGATCGATTTATTCCTGGGCCAATAAATACCAATGCCAAAACTATCGAAGAATTTTGGAGTCTTTTAATTAATGATGAAATAATCGACTTGATTGTTCGGCATACAAACGCCAAAATAGAAGACGTCTGCGCCGAAATGGTAGCAAAAAATCAGGAAACGCAGACGTATCGCCGTTGTACCGACGCAAGTGAAATAAAAGCATATATCGGCATACTCTATTATAGTGGTTTGCGGAAACAATCTTCAATATAATACTCGCGGCTGTGGGACCGAAGTTGTGGAGTCACGGTGTACAGATTATGCCACGGGCGAGATTTATGTTTTTATCGGCGTGTCTGCGCTTCGATGATAAAAGCACGAGAGATTCATCGCATAGATTTGCTCCAATAAGAAGTTTATGGAGCCTTTTCTTAAATAATTGTCAAAAATATTATAAGCCTCACAGCAATTGTGCAGTAGATAAACAGCTTCTGGGCTTTCGTGGAAGGTGTTCATTTCGAATGTACATCAAATCTAAACCGGATAAATATGGTTTGAAAATAATTAGTCTTAATGATGCATCAACTTCGTACATGGTAGTTGTTTTACAATGCAGCATTATTTTATTTACTTTTGTTTATTGAGTTTTATTTTAAATATTTTATTTTAGTATTATACCATGCCATAATTAGGAAAAACAACTACTTCTGTAAATAAGTCGATGTCGGAGTATTTCCTTCGTGAAGTGACGAAGCTTATTATATTCATGGATCCGGACGAAATATAACTTGCGATAATTGGTTCACGTCGGTTCTAATGGTGAAATAGTTACTGGAGGAACCATTTAATTTAACGTATACAGAAACCATACGTAAAAATAAACGAGAAATTCCACATGAAATGAAAATTGCTGAAAACCACGGTGAAGGGGGCGAAGTACTGCTTTGCAAAGGATATGACTCTTTTGTCTTACTCTTAAAAAAAAAAAATAAAATAAAAATAAAATAAAAAAAAACAAGGTGCTGCTACTACCTTCTGCTCACCTTCATGGCAATACTTCAGACGGAGATGGAAAGCCGTAGATTATAAGCCATTATAATAAGAATAAAAGCGGAACAGACTGCTTCGATATGCTTTGTCACTCTTTTACCGTGAGCCGTAAAACGAATAGGTGGCCCATGTAAACATTTTTCGGCATTTTAGATCGGGCTGCAGTGAATGCACGGATTCTACTAAAATGTCGAAATAATATTCATAATATTCAAGAGAAAGTGACGCCGGAGCAATCTCTCAACGAGATACATTTATATTTAGCGAGACCTTAGCGAGACGTACCGATATAAAAATAGGCATTGCGAGTATTTTAAATTTTCGGGATAGGCCACCCTTAACTCAGAAGCGGCCCAGGCTGGAAAAGCCTCAACGGTGCCAGGTGTGCCCCAAAGATACCGATAAAAAAATAGCACAGTCCCCTGGCTGCGACCGATGTGCGATTTAACATCGCGCTTATTTATACATTCAATGCAGTTGTGGAATTGATTAAATGTTTTTAATTTATTTTGTAATATTTAAGTTACTTTATATTGTGACAATTGTGCATTATTTTAATTTTTTAAATATTTTCTTATAAATATATTGTCACTTATTCATAAAAATGTCTATCATTTTTTCGGCAAAAATCCCAACTTTACATATTAAAATAAATATACTTTTTGGAAGAACCCTACTCATGACTAGAGTCATCAAAACTCTTATTATTTCAGCTTTCAGAAAAATTTTGTTTTTTCTCCAAAGGTTAAAAATTAAAAAAATTACAGCAATTTTTGTAAAAAAGTCACTTTTTTCATTTTTTTTACACAATTGGTTTTACATATGTAAAATTAAATTTTTGATATTAAACCTTTATGATCTTTTTAAGGAAGACTTGAAATATAAGTGGATTTTTTTGGCCTGGCTTTTTATTCTGCTAAATTTGACAGCGATTGAAAGACGCTGGGGTTGATTCCACCTAGTGTGACTTTTACGTAAGTTTGACCTAATAGGGTTAAAAATAACACTTGATTGCACCGTGCTTTTCTCAGAGTCAAATATCACGGGGACGAGAATTTGATATTGCATCACAGGCGAGGAATCTACTCGATAACGGCAAAATTAAAAAAGGATCGGCACAAAGATTATCTGAGCAAGGAAAAAGTAGGCAGAACTTCTAGCGGTATAGATAACATCGGATTTTGAAATTTTATTTAAATGGCCAAAATTATTATTTCGATCTTACAGCTAGTCAGTGAAACGATCAATTTTCAGGTATCAAGGTGCGAAAAAGAGATGCACTGACTACAAATTCTGTAGACTCGCGCCCCGGAGAAAGTGCCAGGAGTGACTTTCTCAACGCTTATAGGAATCCAGTACCAGAAAGATTAATCGAGCCAGCTAATAGTAGAGCGCCGACACAGGGTGACATTTTGAACGAGATAAAGATAAGAAGAAGACAATTGGGCGATCAGCCAAGACATCCGAACAAAAATTCTATTTTAAACTGCCGATTGCACAACTAATTATTGCCGATTACTTTTTAGTTCATTTTTTATTTGATTGAAAATAGAAGTTAAAGTTGCAATAAATATGCTCATTTAAATTGTATGATTTTAATGATTGCAAAGCCATGGATTAAAACCAAGTGACCGATGCAATCAATGTTTTTAAATATTCTATATATTTATATATAATCTGATGACAGTTCGAAATACTTTTCAATTTATCTTTATAATCAAGTCATAATGGTTAAATAATAGTATTTCAGTCCGGGAAAATACAATTGTATTCCTTCTTTAATATGATTTCGAATTTACAGGGTTTAAGGAAGTTTGTTTATATACCTACCTAGTTAAATCGAAAGAAACCTATAAAGATTTGTATGTACAGTGTGAAGAACTGGAAATATTTCGATTTTTATAGGTGACATTATTTCTGATAAGTGCAGAAAATGCAAGTTTTCTTTGTACAATTGCTGCACAAGGCGCAAAAAAATTTGAAAATAACAGTAAGTTGTACTTCTAGAACATTTAGATTTAAAATATCTGAAAATTTTTTTTGTTATTTCAAATCTAATATCATTATTCTATTATCAATTTTTATTGCTTCGTTTTTTTTGTAAGTAGAATATGATGGTTGTATGACTGTAGATTAATTTAAAAACTTTGACATTGTAAAATTATATTTTAATAGCATTTAAACGTGACAACAATTATTATAATGTACATAAATTGCTTTAAAAATACAGAACTAAAAGTTATCGAAATAATTATTCACAAATGAGCCTAGGAAGTACAGTAAATACGTTCTCCGGATTGTGCAGTCTAAAGTTTAATGACAGTTTTATTATTCCCATTAAAGAACATTAATTTGAATAAATCCAATTAATTATGCATCATAACATTAAAATTCAACACTAATAATGAATAAAGAATCTCAAAATCTTGAAAAAATGTTAAATTCCGCTAAATACTATACATTTTTGTACATACCCGTATTGCATCTGTTTATGTTTTTTATATATTATATACCTTCAAAACAACCAATGCAATTTGGCTAGCTTTTTATACATAATATCTAGTATTATTGAATATAAGTATTATTGACGAGTTTATCAAAAAACATTGCAAAAAAGTAATTTTAACTATCCAACGCTTATTTATTGGGCTAAGAATTTATTTCTATAAAGCTACTCGCAAATAAAGTTTCGAGAAAATTTTTAATAGTTTAATGTTCTTACAATATTTGTACATAACTATACTACTATATATACAAGGAGGCGTACATTCGCGAGAAATAAATTTAGCTAAAATTTTAATATACTAATCATTTTCTGACACCTAATGATGAAATTTATTAACAATTGTGTAGATATAAGCGATGCTCATAGCTTAAGCTGTATTTTGGTTTCTAGGACCTATGAGAATGAAAACGAGTACAGGGCTTCGTTATTAAGTGTCGAAAATAATTTTTGAACTTCAAAGTTTCAGTCAATTCCATTTTCCTTAGGCTATAGACTTTCCGTGTTATTAAAATAATAAAAACTCTTTTATTATCAACTGACAAAGATTTTTCTATTGGTCTTACAGTCAGTCTAATCAATATTAATGGCTTAATCTTTTATTATCAATACAGTTCTATTAAAAATTGTTTTGTGCAATTAAATTTTGCCTTGAATAAAATTATTGATTAAATAGGTATATCTATACTTTTTCCTCATACCAACGCATAAGCTACACATATTTCGCCCGGGCAGTCGGGAGAGGAAGTCTATATAAGTGTTCACGGAAAAAAGACTGGGGGAACTACCGCGCAAGGAGCGGTGTAGCAGTACCACTAGCAGTAGCGAGCAGCGGCTACTCTGTTTCTGAGGTAATGGTTAACCCACTCATGTACGGAGAGTTGAGATAATTTCTTTTCGATTAATTAATAAACAATCGTTTCTAATGTAAGATTTTACGCTCTTTCAATTGGTGTAAACCATTTTGTTCTAGCCTGAGCCGTTCTCGAGATATAAATAAATAAAACTTTGAAACTCTGTTTTCGCATAGAACCTCTGGACCTAGGAAGCTGCAAATTTGCAAATCGGTTTTTTCGACCACGATTTATCTAATAACCAAAATGCAGTCGTTTCTATTTCGATTTCCATTTCATTTGTGTTTTGTATCTTGCTACTGTACTATAGGTATCTTGTTTAATATACTATAGCACGGGCGAATGGTTCTCCCAAAAAAAGTGAACTGCTCTTCCGTTTGAAGGGCAAACAGCTCGCCGTACGCGTTGACTAACAACACCAGTTGGCGGCACCCGCTCCCCCAGTCTTTTTTCCGTGTTGGTATCAGGAAAAAATAGAATACATCACTTTTTATCTTTCATAATTTGAAATTAATACCTCTATTATTTGCCTATTTATAAACGTGCATCGAGGAAACCTTCCAGCATTGCCTGAAGTAATAGCGTACCCAAAACTTCAAAAGTATACAGTAGCCAAAAATGTTTTACTTTGTGTTACTCATATTGGCTGCAAGCGTCAATCTAAGTTTTCAGCAAGTAAGTCTTTTTTCATACCCTAATACAGTACTATTCAGACGTACGATTTATTACACCATCGAATCCTAGAGTAAGGCGATGACGTTAAAAAAGAGATAAATCGCAAAATATAGAACTTATTCAGATGTCTATATCAACAGATTAAATACCCTTATTTTTCCTTTTAAAATATTAATATACCAATAGTTTTCATTGCATGTTGTGTGTACAAAAAAGAGTTTAAAATGCACCCTCCGGATTACAGATTGAGCTGCCTATTAATTCAAAATTTATGAAAAATCGTGGTTGGTTTAAAACTTTTGTAGCAATACACAATGTACATCTTTTTGAATATTGTACAGTACAAATCAAAAGTAGAGATAATAAAGTTTTCCTGGGAATTTTACTCTCTAAACTTTTTTTAATTAAATTTCACAAATAATAGTATATATATTCTATTTTACAATAAGTACTAAGTCGGCCATTGTGAAATAGTGAAAATTCACCAAAAACCCTAGTGAAATAGAATTCACTTTTGAATTTAGTGAATATATAAACTTATATACTCATGTGTATTTCCACTGCTATCAAATCGATCATGACCTGTTAGATACTCGACAGATTCGAATCGCCTTTACAAATTATACAATGCCATTTCAAAATTTATGATAGATCTGCATTTTTACTGCATATTATATCAAAATCAAATAATATAAAATATATAATTATTGTTATTGTATAATCTAAACTGTCAACTCAATAATTATAGTGAAAAGAGAACGCAGTTAATCAATTTATTTAATTTAAACTTATTACAGTTTTTCTTAATTAATTTTATTTTATTTAACCTATATTTTATATAAATTGTTAGGTCAAAGTCAATTGTTAGCCAAACAATTTTATATTATTTGATTAAATTATTTCCATGCGTTTCAACCATGCAAATTCAAAGTTATCAATTCTGCCAGATAAAGTAATTTTAATTTATGTTATACGTTGGCGCATTAAAGGTAAATCTCTCCAAAACTCTATTTCTTAGAATATGCCTAAAATTTTTGCTATTTGTTACTTTAAGTATACTTTATATGTGGTTAAAATTCGGACCCCGCAAGCGGTATGAAATTTGGAGATATATTGAACCTCGAAATTGCATACTTTAACATTGAAAGCCTATACTGAGAACCTATGGCCAGAGATGTTTCGTTTAATTGCAAAACAAGTTTTCTCACGATTTAAAAAAAATAACTAATCTCATGATGTAAAATAACAATACGAATCGGGAGGAAAAAAGCTGAATAGGGCAAACGGTGCTTTTTTTAAAGATACAACAAGTCCAAAGATTTAATCCCAGGCTATAGTATATCTATATAGGTGCGCAGTATTTCACTCTCTTTCAGCTTTTGGGTCCTATTTCTATCTATCTTTCTTTCTATCAACATTCTGAACTTTAATATTATGAATTTCGAGGTTTCACATTAAATAACGCTGTGTAATATCTTAGACAACAAATTTTCTAATTTAATACCGAGTTGAGCATCATGGCTGGGAAAGAACGTCCTTAAGGTTGAGTACCGATTGCTCGTTTTGTCGCGACTGTTCAATAAATATATATTTCACTAAATAAATAGTGATTTTTTTCACTAAAATGATAGTGAATTATGGCAGATACTTACAAATTAGAGGCTTTGACTAATTTTCTAGCGATATAACGTTCGCTAAGTAAATTAGTGAAATTTTCACTAAACTAAATTTAGAGAGTAGAGCGAGTTACTAGCAGTTTTTATTTAAAAATTATTATAAGCGATCGAAAAATAAGTTAATTTCGGACCCATTTACATACTGAAATAAGTGCTAAATCTTAGAGCCCAAAGTTTAGCTTATTTTGATCGCTCATAACATTTGAATGAAAAATGCTAATAAGTCGCTCTAAAACTCAAAGTAAAGCTTATTTCATCTCTATTTTCTATTGGTACTTGATAACATTCACTACAAAGTATATTATGACCTTGCTATATTTTCCACCAAAGAATGTCTCTGTAAAAATCCGTAACCGGAAGGGTGTGAACATTCCTTGTAAGTAAACAATTTTAAGCTGTTATATTTGTATTATTGGGAAAATGATATGCTGCAATAGAGTTAAGTGCCTAAAAAGTAAATCAAAATTTGAAAAATATACTTTCAGTCATACTTATCAAACAGAAAATTTCAGTGTACAACACCGTAGAACTAACATTGGTAATGATTATCTCGGTTTCTCTATATATAAAGAATGAAATCGAAAAACTTCTAAGAGATTGTAAAGGATAGATATTATAACGTATTTTATGAAATCTGTAATCAGCTAATGATTCCAGAAAAAAAAATTCAAAAAATGAAAAGTTAAATACAAATAGTTTATTTATGCGCTAGTTTAAAATACCTATTATAAAAAAAAAAA